>CM056171.1:14281923-14357706 GCA_029691765.1 Entomobrya proxima | reverse complement strand
AATAGGCCATCTACCAAGTGGAAACAGTAAAATAGGGTTGTTCCAAGGTTATCATGTGCAACTAGACATTTCCAACTTTCTGGAATCCATCCATAATGCTATACAAATGAAATTGTAAACTTATTTCTCGGTTGCGTATTAGTATTTTTTCATAACTTATTGTTTATTTATTTGCCATTTGACTTAATTTTTATATACATTGTAATAATTACAGTTAGACAGATATAATGTAAATCCTTACGTATGTTTCCATCTGGCTTAAAAACCATTATGTTAACATGATTTCTGGAGTTGTTCATAAATTACATTAATTCTAGTTTCAAAAAATAATGCAGCTGCCACAAAAACCCGGAAATTGGATAAATACTTACACTTACAAATGCTCGGTTTTAGGTAAACAATAAGAAATGAAAATAAATACTATGGAAATACAAAAGCAATTATAAAGCAAACAATCAATGAGCAATTATAGTCAAGTACTTTTCGGTGCGCACACCTGGTGGTAGTATAATCGTCTACCCAGTACCCATGATTGAAACTTTCAGAAAAGCAATCTTGTACTTGAATTTGAGATCAATATCGAACCTGGCTTTGTTTCATTGCCTTGTTAGCACAGACAGAAATTGAAACCCCCGAAACAATCTTGCTGTTTACATAGGCATGTTTGCTGAAGATGAGCCCAAACATGAAAACAATTATCACTGTTAAGCTAAATGTTTATTTTTAGAATTTGTACTTGAGGAAATAAAAAAACCCAAAAGATGAATTGCATGTCTATCAGTGCTACAATGATATGACTACGAAGAGTACCACTTTTCCTAATAATTTTTACCTGGAAATATTTCTACCTTTTTACATCCAATTTTATTTTCGTTTAGGTGCTCCACACCCAACTGACCCAACTGGCTGCTCCATAATCTCTCAGCATGGATATTTTTTTCGATTTACCAAAAAACGGACAAAAATACTTTGTTACCACGAGCTACAAGCTAAAAAGGAGGAGCATACTTTTACTTTGAATTTAGTATAAGCCCAGCCAGACCTTCTTCAACCTTGGCCAAATTAATTGATTTAAAAAACAATACGTTGATTAGATTCTGTATAACTTTACATGAAACCAAAAAAAGAATAAGAAAAGGCGGTAAAAACTGGTTATAACCATCTTCAATCCAGAATCTTCAAAAATCGATAAGTCTTTTTATAAAAAAATAATAATTTGACTGAAGGAGTAACGCAGTTGAAAAATGCTGAACACGACTAACTGGTGTGGTGTCTCATGTTCTTGCATCCCATGCTTCTGACTTTTCTGATCACTTTTCCCGATAAAACAGTACACCTATTTCTAGAGCTCGTATTATATATAAAAAATTTAATACAATTTTCTGGCTTCTTGCCTTACTTTCCATACATGGCCTTGAGGTCGTGACTGGATCAACAGCGTGGAAAATTTGTTTTCTGCTTCTGAAAGTAGCTTCATTTTATCCATTATCCTGTTCAGGTAGCAAGCTGCAAGCTTAAAAAGTCCTTAGATGATGATGGACAACCTTGTTTACTTGACTGTATTTCAGCTACTACAATTATTCGTCGATGGAGCCGACGAGCAGGAGAACGGAAGATCACTACTGCTTTGGTGGTGCTGGAAATTGAATACATTGTTGTAATAACAATAGGAATCCCCTCCAGTTGTTGATGCAGCTCTGGTCGAGGATGATGCTAATAATGAGTTCGAGTTGCTGATCACGGCCACCGGCACTCCTTCACAGGCACCACTACCATTTTGCTGACCTATGAGCACACAAACGAAATCAAAAAATGATGAAAACAAATGACTACAGAGGAAATTAATTAGAGGAATAAATATCTCGTATTATGTCAGCCGCGTAATTTATTATCCAGACGCGAAATGCGCGAAGAGCTCTCATCTAAAGAAAGAAAAATAGTCAGTTGGAAAAGGGTTAAAGTTTGAAGAAAGCCTTTGGAACGTTTGTTATGGATAAACGGACAGTTATTGCTGAAATGAGTCATGAACTTGCTTCCAGATATTTATTTTTCATGTAAAAATGTTCGGCAAGGTTATTCAACGAAGATTTACAATTTTGTGTGCTTATGCTGCGCAAGCATTTTTATATTTTAAAAATTCCAGTAAACCCATTCATCTGTGCTTTACTCATAGATGCAATCCCCAGCAAAAATGAACTAACGACCAGTAAAACACTTCAATTTTTTATTCTTTTGAGAAGCAACCCATTGAAATCTCTATTGAAATGGAGGAGTACAAAAGAAAACAAAAAAATTGTGGGTTTTTCTACGTGCAACAAGCACGGGGTCATTCGTTTGTAAAGAGAGGGACCCCTGAAGGGATAAGATAATTTTCAAAGAAAAAACTGTTTAGAAAACCTCTCAACTTTGATCTTCAACGTACACTGCTAAAATACATTTTTCTTATGGTAAATTGCAATTATGACGTTTCCACTGCATATCATGCTGCCACAAAAAAATGATTAATGAATTTTCAGTGGGTGACCGTACGCTCAAGAAAAACAAGCTACATGACACGATCATTGCAAACTTCCAGCAGGGACAGGAACAGAAAATATATCCAACTGGGATTCACAGAATATCAGACAGACAGACAAAGTCAGGGATTCTTGTGGTCAAACCAAAGCCAATTTCTGTCATGATTTTAATAATATGTTTTCTTGTCATCATCATGAGCCACGACTCTTGATTCCAATAATGGTCATCATCATCCTAATAATGATATCATTAAAGGCTCACAGAATCATCATCGCATGGTGTGTTCCATGTTCCATTATTTGCAATCATCAAACATTCAAAATTAATTTCGAGAGAATGGCAACCGCAAACAAAAAATATAATAGTTTTGTTTGTTTGTTTTCCACTCAAGTTTCTCAACTTCTGTGCTCAAGAGAGAGCTCATATTTTCTCTATCTGGTTTGAAGAGTTAATCAATACAGCACGGCGGCTTGTGGTCTGAAGGTCTGTTTCTAGTAAATGATCTATGTTCGTCTTTCTTTTTGTGGTCAACATGCCTATGTCTCATATATTTCATGTGTACATTTCCCTTTATCAATAGCGCGGCGGTCATCATATCTTTATCCCCTTTTCTCAAGCAAGTTTTCCTGTTTTCAAGTGTCCTTCAAAAACCCTTCACTTTCCCATCATGCTTTTTCTGATGAGTCATATAATATACATGTACTCAAAATCAAGAGAAAAGCCACAGCCACAGTGCAGCTTGAGTTCTTCCGAAAAACCTCTGCTCTGCTGCTGCTTTTAACATTTTCCATGATTAACTTTTGTGGTTTTAGTTTCAGTTTCAAAAAGCAAAATAATATCTGCTTGCAGTGCCAACTGTCAATATAATACGCGTACACTCTTAGGAGGTCTATCGCCCTATGTATTCCAAACCGATGATGGCGGCGGTGGCCATTTATCACATCAACAATGCGCTTTATGGCTTTGTGCGTTGAAACAATGGAAAACTTTACTCATTGGCATTCGAAGAAAGAAAGAGATCTAAGCGGAAAACCGTAGACTCCCGCTGACAACGCATTTTCTGTATCCCTAATTTCTTTCCAGGTAAACACAACGCGGTTAAAAAGATGACAAAAGAAGCAACCTCATAAAATACACCGTGTAATCATTTACTTCGTTTTTTATCTACTTCCTAATGACTTTTCCGTCAAAAGTCAACCCCCAACCCGAAAAACAAATGTTTGTTCTGTGGTTTTTAGCAGCGCGGTGTTGTATTTATTTTTGGGGATGATATGATGACAGATGAGGGCAAAACGGACAAAAAGGCCAAAGATGAAAGACTTACTATTTTGTTCAGAAAACTAAAAAAATGTATCACCTCCCACCTCATCGTTTTTCTCAGTATGGTGCATTTCAATAAAAAACTTGTAAAAAACCAAGTACACCAATTTGTGAGAATATTTAGTGTTTCCTTTTATCGTTTCAGGTAAAACAGTGAATTGAAAAACTTCAGAAAAAAATTCTAAAAATGACTGTTTAGCTACAGTTTTAGCCAGTAAAAATAGTCATGCATAATTATAGGCCGGATTTCCCACGTGAAACATGATAATATATGGAGCCTATTAGAGCAGTACTTTATTCTACAGTTTCCTCCTCTACCAACAACCTATTGCCCATTACTACCTCGTGCTTATCTGTTTTGTCGTGTCATGTTGTTTCACCAAATTGTATGCAAATTAGGAGGAGTTCCTTGTTACACAACCAGTACAACTCTATATGCGTGGTAGAAACTTTTATGGTTTTTCACCTGGCATAATTATTGGTCTAATTATAATCGACTAAAATGAAATGGTGCGACAGCTGCAATGCTGATGCTTCGACACGCACCAAAATGTAAAGTACTAAAAGTTTCTTACCAGAGCATTTCTGTTGACTAGGCTGGAACAAGGATGAGCCTTGGAACATGTTGCTATTTTTAATTCCTCGATCCCCGTACTCTCCGCTTTTGAGACTTAACACGTAATACAATGGAGATGAGTAAAATTCGGAAGATGAATCGTTCTCGTCTGGCATAACAAGCAGACTGGCATCTTTGTCATCATCCGTCCATACGGTGAAACAAGTTGAGAAACAACCACCGTTTCCAGTTTCGTTGCCAAACTCATCATCGCCCGCTTTCACACAACTTTTTCTGAAAGAAAGAGTTCGCAACTTGATCCACGCACAGGCGACCAGAGTAAGAAGCAAGAGAACCAACACAAGAGCAGCAAAAGCAACGTACAAAACTTGGCCAATGGATTTATGGTCAGAGAGATCATCATCAGCATCTTCATCTTCCTCGATTTCTGCAGAAAATTCATCTTGGTCGTGTGGGTAGCTGTCCGCCTCATCCTCATCTTCCTCGTCGCTACTTTTACTGCTGAGGAGGGCGGATGGAGGGTGCAATGGGAAGGAAGCCACGCTGGTGTCTACAATCAACGGCAAACTTTTCACAAAAGTTGAACTCTCCGAGTTTTCTGCTGGCTGCTCTCCGTCGCTATCCAAGTTTTGGTGAAACTGCTCTACTTGAATCTGGTAGGTGGTATCCGGCCACAGACTGAGCGTGACGGAAGTGGAGTCAGTGACGAGATGACCCTTGAGTCCTCCTCCAGTCAACTCCCAAGTGATCAAGTACTCTTGGTTCGGATTGCCCCCAACATCGTCCCAACGCAGCTCAGCGATAACCAGCGACTTTTGATGGATTAACGACACGAGTCGTAACTCAAATGGTGCACTACGGTTGTCGTTGTAGTGTGGATGCTGTGGTGGATGAGATATCGGTGGAAAGGGATTCTGGCGCTGCTGGCATTGTTCCACTTTCCTCCGGAGACACTTGAGTAACATCACTTTCACTATCGCTCGTTCGATGTTGTTGCTGGTATTTTCTCCGTTGCTGTTGTGGAGGTGGAAGCCTCCTCATTTGACGTAACTACCGCAGATTTTCCAAGTTTTCCCAACGAGACCTTATTGGGTTCTGGTACAGCATTATCTTCGGAAGGACTGTAAACGCTCTGCAAGCCCTCGGGCCCAACTACTAAAACTCGAACAGAGCGCAGTTTTGCCTTCATTGCTCCAGTCAACTCTGCTGGGATGTCCAATTCCAAGTCGGTTGTCTGTTTTTATTTTTCAAGGGAAAAACAAAAGCATGCCATACAAATCATTAGCGCGAGAGCGAAAAGATTTATTCCTGTGCATTATCGTGCTACTTCAAGCTTAAAACACCCACACATTTATCACGGATTTTCTTAAAGAGCGTAATATATTTTACCTGTGCAATTTGCCTCCATTTCCTGTCCGGATACTCCTGAATCACCACATAAACCACTGGACTGACTGACCTTCAGCAGTGGCCATGGGCCAAGTGATTTTTCCAGGAATGATTTGCACTACATTTTCATGCTTTGTCGCTATCACGGGTTCTGAACTTGATCCCGTAATAGAAATATCTGCGGTTTTGGCTAGCAGATTTTCATAAAAGGAACACGCAATTTGACATCCACCCAACTGCAATCGCAAATAATTTCATTTTAATTTAATTTGTAAAGTTTTGAGACCACGATTTCCAGAATCTTAATTCATGAAAAAATATTTCTAATCATAACTTTAGGAACAAAGTTCAAGTGTGTAAAGTTGAAAACATCTTCTTACACAATTTTTTTTATTGGAGCAAGCCGTGGCCGATGATGATGAAGCTTGCTTTGATTCAGACATCTCCAAAAGTTGGCAACTTTTCCAGCACTATTGATTGCATACATCGGTTATACGAAGAGGATGGTACAAACATGAAAATTTCAAATGTAAGAGAAACTATTTTAAGTTGAGCAGAGTATTAGAGGTTGCATGAAGCATGTTTCTGTAATGGAAGCTTATATCCACCATATCGCCAAACCCAAAGATGAGCGTAAACATTACGCATTATAAAATAAGCATATTATATCAGCATTTGATTTCTTACCGAAAAACAATCAGAAGATTCTTTCAAACAAGAGTGGTTAAAATTTGAAGAAAATTTATCGCGTCCCATGGCTCGCTTTCTTCTTTTTAGCCTGTGGATATTTGGCAGCCCATACATTTTCTTGTCCACGAACAACAACGGATTAAACTGGAAATGAAAAAACCGAATACAATAATAAATTATTATTTGGTAGAAAAAGAAAAACCACTTCTTCTACAGCAGCTTTCTCCGTTTTCAATTTCTCGGTAAATAAAATCCACATTTGGGACGGCCAAACAAAAAATGCCGTACACTACATACACAGTTCTAAAATCTTGAGCAAAAAAAATTACAAACAAAAAAGTAAAGTAAAAAATAGAATCTGGAAAGAAAAGGAGGAAAACACGACAAGGGAGGAGACGCGATAGATTGTTCTTGTGTTTGAAAACCGAAGATACGAAAATCAAAAAATAAATCTTTTGGCTATACACGCGTCATTACACAATTTTCTCCCCTTCTCAATAACTCCAACTACAAGAAGAATACTTTTTTTTTTGGAGAAAATGCTTAAGGAAAAATACACAGGAAATCGGAACAATCTCACTCGATGATCTGGCTCTCTTTAAGAAAAGCTTCTTGAGAACAAAACAAAATCAAAAATCTTTCTAAAAACAGAAAAAAACGCAATAAGATTTTTTGGTGTTTTTAACCGCATCATTGGGTAGCATCAATGATGCTGATCTCCGTTCCTGTTTTGTGATTGTATCAAATGTCTGTATTTCTTGAAGAAGTTTCCGTTTAGAGAAACTCTGTCGCTGGAGACTACTTCCTGGTTTATCGACAGTGACTATCTCGGAAGCAGGATTTTCAATATATAGCAATACGATCAAATATTTTTTTGTGTTTTTCCGCTTGATTTACTCTCCACATCTTTTTCTAAATCTCTAAAGGCTGTATGTACTCTTTTTGTTTCTTTGATATTTACTCGTACTTATTGCTGTGTAGCCATTTTTACGAGATTTTGATTCCCTTCCGATAAGCATGCATCTTTTTAATGTCAATTTAAATGACTACATTTTCTGCCTATTATTGAAAAGTTGTCCTTCATTTTGTGGTGCACCACAAAACGGTTTTTGTGCTGAGAATACTAAATATTCTACAGGTAACTCGAATTTCAATATACAACCGAAACCGAATGCTGAATAGAAAGAAGGAACACAATGAGCCTATCTGTAATATCACTACCGTATTTTCTTGATGAGGTTGTTTGATAGACAAACATTTCACAGTACGTGTGATTGACAGCAATTCAAAATTTTGAGATTTTAATCGCTAAAATAATTGTGTGTATCGAGTTGTCTCAGATATTATTACTTTTCTTTCAGAGTTCGGATCAAATGTCAAGCCAGGCTGATAACCTTTTGCCGTGGACGCCATTCCGATTTCCGACACAGAAGGAATGAAATGTTTCAAATGAAAGGAAATGTCTTGTGTTGATTCAATTTTAAGCAATATGAGCATAACCATTATGTTGACTTTTTTGGGAGAAGGAATGTCATCATTATTATTATTACAACACTGCACGAAGCTACTGGTTTACTTTATCCTGCTTTTATGATTATAAATGTAATTTCATAGTTAAATCAAAGAGAACGCAAAATTATATAGAGTGGACCTTTTTTATCATCTTGCAGCTCTTTAATACCACCTTAAAACTAAATGATCAGCAATCATGCAAATTAAATGCCACAGACGTTTCAACTTGAAACAGATACCATCAAGTTGATAGCATCAACTATGCAATCAACCATCCAGCAACATTATTACTGCTGTTGCAATGCCACTGCAATAACATCAATATTCACAAAAGACACATCACACGTCACGTCTCTCAAGTATATTACATCTCTCTGGACATCCTAAAATATTATGCAGAATGCAGATGGATACACAAGCAGCAGCACGCCAGTGCAATAAAGTAATCTAGCATAAAATGGGGAATCATTTAGACAAACGACATGGATCACAACAGCAAATAAAAATGCGTGATGCATTCCAATTACCTATTTGACTCTCGTGCAACTGCGAGATCACCTTAAGAGATGGGATCTCTTTTTAAAAAAAAAAAAAATGTTTTATGAGGACGATCAAGGGAAATGATATGGTTGACGGTGGTGGAAAGAAGATGCGTGCTTTGACGCAATAAAACAAGCTCTCAGATAAAAAAAATAGTGGAGACACCCGAGACCATTTCATTCCAGCAGATTTACATAGAGCAGCAAGAAAATGCGAAGCAAAAAGAAGAAATAAATTTCTAGAAAGGCGTGTTCCAAACAAAAACGTCACGTTTTACAGGCATTACATGACACGGTATAAAAACGTGAGAGGGTTACATAAACTTTTGGCGTATAACGAAGCAACACGCATTTCGAACGTGTGCTGGTGATTCTTGTTTTTGTGTAAAATGACAAAAGTGCAAGTGATAAAAATGATTGTCATGAAAGGAGAAATATTGTAGTTACTTAAAAATATTGCACAAACCTTGTCAAGACACGTTGCTCTGCATTGTGCCACGTGTAAAGGAGAACGAACATCTTCATTTTCACCCACCACAACTTTACTTCCGGTGTTTGCTATATTTTTCTTTGTCATTGGTACTGACACCACTGCTGCTATCCCTTTATTAGACGGTAGCACTTTGGTGGATGGAGGTGCCAATGCACCGGTAACTTTCAGTCTGCTGCTGACTGATGTAGGTTTTGGAGGAGAAGAGATAGAATCCATCATGATTTTGGAGGAAACTAATGACTCAATGCTGTCCAGACTGAGCTCTGGCTTTAAAGGGATTTCCCCACTCGATGCTGTCACTTGCACACTGACACCCTCACTCCATTTCACTCCGCACAAAATCAAAATCAGTGTAAATACTGCCATTTTAATGGATACTTTTGAGTTTACTTATTTACCCCGTTATTGTGTTATAATAACAATTTGGTTAGATTGTGATGAATGAAATGAAATACTTCTTACGTATTTATTTTCCTCATTCTGCATAAGCTTACTTTTTTCAAAGAAGTAGTAAGATGCTGCATTACAGTTTACACAAATTGATCAAAGAGAAGATTTACTGTGAAACATCTTCCCATCGCTATCTCACACAATCAAGCGTTCCTCGTCCTCAGAGAACGACGGCTAGAGATCGACTGACGAGTAAAAGGGAAAAAACTCTCAGTAAACTGCCTCGTTTGTGTCTCTTCAAGCCCCTATGGTTTCAGTTTCATGCCTTTCATGCTACTACTTCAGAAAGATTGTTTGATTTTACGAACATATAAAATTGCATCACATGAATTGTATTAAAACTACATACTGTTTTTTAATATGTAAAAGGTTGCACACTAAATGGTGGCCGAAATGCTCATCAACTTTAAATAAATGTGTCAGTGACAACTCATAATATCGACCATGTAAACATTACTTACATTACTTATGTGCTATTTTGTTGGAGTAATTTATGATACTCACGAGAGAGGAAGATCACAGAAGCACAAATTCCCTGCTCCAGGGTTGCTATCCATCTCTCTCTACTTTGCATGTCAACTTATTCTAGAGCCCCACTCTTTACTCTTTAATCCAACATTTCTTTGCCCCAAAAATTCCACGAAAAAAGTCATCCTGTTTTTATCCTTTGAACCAGGCTAAAATACTGCAGTCACTGTGTATTTTATGGAGAATTTTAACTTGTCATACAGAGAACGCTTTTTTAACTCTAAGCCTTTTCCCCGGCTTCTGATGTTCTCATGATGAATACATTATCTCTCATGTAAATCCCAATGCAATGACAAGTGAAAAGCTTAGCACGGGTGACTACAAAAAGGGAGTGAATTAGTAATAAATGCCCTTTGGAACTCACAACAGACAACTGACAGGACACACTAAAACCGGAAAATATAGGAATGCACAGGCAAAGCAACAAAATCAAAGCACGAACCACCAACTTGTCATAATAAAACACGGCCATTTATCTCGCATTCCCTTGTTATCTCCAGCTCATTCCTATGAAGGATGATGAAGATGTCGTTAACCGTTAACCCTATTTTTAGCCACCACACTCCACCACGCCTTTATACTTTCTCCCTCATGAATATATATTAGCTATACACACATTACATACATTTTTCCGCTTGCAAATCTCCAAAAAATACTGGGAAACCAGAGAGAAAGCGACAAAGGGAAACGCGACAACAGACAGAAACCCGAAATGAAACGGATTTGCAAATTTTATCACATCACGTCCCTGTCACAAATTGTTACATGTCCTTTTTATTTCCCCGAGTCAAGTCAAATGAACACCAAAGAGAAAAGTGCCTACTCACAACTACATATTCACACCCGTCATATTATTTTCATGAGAGACGAGAAGTAGTAGTCCCTCAGGATATTGGGGAAAGCATGCAAATTTTTTTCTAGCAAAGCTGAGATTTGCAGAGTGAAAGTCCTTTTGCACTTTTCTCTAAAGGTCCTATTAAAAAGGGCAAATATATCTCGCAACTCTTTCTGAGAATCATGAGTGTAAAGCAGCGTGTAAAATGCCAGGGCGAGCGGCACAACATTTATATTCATTTTTGGTACTCATCTAAACTGTCACCAGTGTCAGAACCGCACAGTGTAGAGATGGAAATGGAAAGCGACTTCCGCCCAGATAATATGATGGCACTCTCCTTCACACAAGCGGAATTTCTATTATTATTACCACTTTTCCACGCACTTCCTTCGCGCTTCTCTTTGCTACTTATTATAATAATTCATAATTTTGTATCAATATTTTATGTGCATTTTGTTCCCGTCTTACTTCTTCTTTGTTCCATGCCGTTGCGCGTTCCAGTTGAACTTGGGTTTCAGAGATGTGTGGTTTCCGTAACTCTCTTTTCTGAAGCACGACAATACGGCAAGCCAGCCAAGCAAAGAAAATGTTCTTTCTCGCACCAGTGCATGATTTCCCCGTTTCCAAAAGACTGGTAACTGGATTATTCACCGTGAATACAACAACAGCATAAAAGCCAAAAGCAATGATTATGATTTAGAATTCACCGCACACAAAATTTCCCCCTCTTCTTACGTCTTCCCTTTTATCTTCGGTTTATCCAGTTGAAAGGATTGAAATAATTATTATAAATATAAAGTAGCAGCGGCAGTAGCAGCTTTTTGCTTTCATCATCACCACCAAGTTTTAACACTCTCTTTTATTTTATCAAATTCATAGCTCTCCTTCATTTGCAAGCCATGTTTCTCACCACTTTTGTTTTGACGTGACAGGAGTTGAAAGACGAAAGGACAAAAAAGTGTTTCTTATTTTTCTCGCCTTGTTTCCTTTTAGCGTTTGACACTAGTTAGACCTGACATTCAACGTCTTTCATTTCCAGCATGCACCAGAGTCCTAGTTCATTTTGATAATTGTATGGTTTGGTAGAAAGTTGTAAGGATTTTACTGACTGGATTATGAAATGTAGTTTTGAAAAGAAAAAAATCATGAGAAAAATATGAAAGCTCTTTTGGAGCTGGTACCGCTTTCCATACAAATTCGGTTAAGACCTTTTCTCGGTTTTCCAAGAGTTTTTTCATCAGCCGGGTGCACCCTAGGGAAAGTTTTTAATTACTTGACATTCAACATTTCCTCCTTCTCCTGTCTTTTGCTTTCCTTTAGGCAGAGTTAATGTAATAATTTGGCTTTGTCTTCTGTATACGAGCGTACGTTCTAAGGCGTGATCTATCATTTTGGAAGTGGAACTGCAAGCTTTTACTGTAAAATGCACTGGCTTAAAATATTATAGACCCATTTCAAAATATTTATATTAGTTCTTAAAGAAAATATTATTCTTGTTTATGTTAATAAAAGAGAAGCAGAGAGGAAAACTGCATGGCAAGAAAGTTTTTACTGTAAAATGCATTTTAGTGAAATGGCTAAAGTTTGAAAATGCAAATGCACATCAAACAAAAACTTTTCGTTTTGAATAGGATACTTGGCTACTTGTGTGAAAGAGGGAACCAGACAAATGAGATAACAAAAGAAAGTGCATCTTTTCAGAACTTTCAAGTTCAGAAATATGGACTATTTTGTTTTGCTCATGAATTCACTAGAATTACCAATGAGTAACAGTAATTAAGGAATATTGGCAATTAATGCTCATGAACGTTTACTTTCAAATACATAATTTGTGAGATATATCACCGAAATTAATAGACATTAAAACGACTAGTCTAGAATAAATTGCTTCCACATACTTTGGAGTGGTGCAGTTTGCATCGCAACATTTACGACTTTTACTACAGATGCACACAAATGAATACTTTCGCTAAATTGAATGAATATCGGTTTGATTCTTATATTATGCAACCGAGTTCACGCATTGAAGCCTTTCCCGATGATTCCCGATGCCACCTAAGAACATGCCAAATAAACTTCCTAATAATGCTGATCATGACACGGTGTTGCTGGCGTCATTGGATTTGATTACGGAGAAAACCCCGAACAATTACAACTACAAACACCTCTATTTTGATTCGGAAGCCGCCTGTATACTATGCTCAGCTTATTGCAGTTCATGTTGTATATGTTGCTGTGTCTTTATCCCTTTAGCATTCGTTGTAACGCTTATCTTTTATTTCCTTTGTCCAGATATTTTAAAGTAGTAAATTCAATAAAAAAGTAGTTGATTTGATGCCTGTATTTCTATCATCTTTCTTGCTTTTATGATCATCTTGTCACTGTGGGAGTGCGGGACTTTCACATTACCTAACGTGTCCAAGAACCTCACATGGAGGAATCGATATAGCCTATTTCATATAGGACCACACAAACGGGAACCCCACCTAGATTACAAATGTTTGCATTGCAGTAATAATCACCGGTAGTTTATGTTTACGCTTTCATTGCGGAACCCGTGTAATAATAAAACAAAGCAATAATTATACTAGGAACAACTTTCTTCATGATACATTCATTGTTTTTATGATTATTGCCAGTGTTCCCGTTTTGCGTCAATTTTCTCACCAAGCTAAGCGATTGCACAGAAGCTGTTTGTTTTAGTAAAAGGGGTCTTCTTAACCCTTTTACCTTTCCATCGCATTTGCTATGCATACTTATGACGGTTTGCCAACATGTACACCATTTTAGCACGTAATAAAAGTCAAGCAAGCTGAAACATTTTTATTGCCCTCTTATTCTGCTTTCCCTTATCATCATCAGCTTGACATTTAAATATTATGACCATACGTTCATTATCATTTGCTGCATATTGTCCCATATTATTCCTCTGAGAATATTTTCAATTATGGGAGAACGAGAAACAAACGATGCGCTAAGTATAATTATTATTTCGTTCGGCTGACTTTCCTACTGCCTTCTAAACATGATTGTAATTATCTTCTTGGCCAAATCCAGTCAACCAAGCTATACCCTAGCTTTTGTCGTTTATACATTTTGAGGAAAACTTGGAGTATTTATAAATACTACACTTTATTCGTTCTTGTTCCTTGATACAATTCCATATTCCATAACATTTCTTGTTGACCCTTTCTTTTCCCCCGCAGTCAGTTCAAAATACCGTTGCGTTTCTGCCTTGACACATATATTACATATTAGTACGCTCACCGAAACCGCACGGTGGTATTTTTTATTGCCCAAGCGAATAAAATTTGTTTTTCCGGGGGAGACCAGCAAGCGGTATTACAATTTATAATATTCCAAAGACAACATTTCGTATGGATGTCCAGGTAAACAAGTTTTAAAATTTATCATAGTTTATGGAACGTTCAAGCAATATAAATAAATACAAGCTTCTAAGCTTCCTTTTCCTTCTTCAGAAGCAAAAGCAACTTGGGAAATAAAATTGATAAAAAACCCTTCTGCTTCTCGTAAACACTCATAAAAATGGAAATGAACATGATGACGGACGAGGAACAACAAGGAGCATATCTTATGAATAGGAAAGTAGTTGGGGTCAGTAGCAAAACTTGAAAATGGAGAGCATCTCTGCCTGTAAGGGTAAGGACCACAGGGACTCTTAAATCTGCTCAAAGGCAAACCAGCATGCATAATAATATCATATCATACAGCTTCTAGCTTTTTATCTTGCTCTTGAAGTAATTCCGCTTATGGGATTAATAACAAGGCAAGCAAGCTTGCGGACTGACTTATATTTTGGTAAAATAACAGGAAAAAAGGCTTGTTTTCTTTATCAAAATATGGATACTTAATAATATTTTGTTGTTAGTAGCGTGTAGCGCGGATGAGTTCAAAACTGGAGGATGAAAAAATACCTACACATCATGTTTATGGAATAAACGAACCATAATTTAGTAAAGGGTAACGCAAGTAAACATGATTTCCTTTGATGAAGTGTACACGCCGCTGCTTTATATCATTCTGCTATTCCTTATTGGATCGACCACAGTTATCTAAGAAAGTCTGCCTATTGACTCTTGGTAGCCCTGAACCTTCAACCCAGCCAGAGTGGTAAAGCCTACATCCGCTAAAGTCTAAAAATAAGGTAAAATAAGAACTGAAAACAAGCAGCAATAAAAACAAAAGGGAGCAACAACTTAAAGCTGTGAAAAAGTTGAGCATGAAAAGGGTATAGATTGTCATAAAGTCATATTAGGCTTTTGGGAGAACATAAGGGTCTTGCGATTCGAAGAACAATCTTCTGAGAGACAATAAGTCATTTATGATTGTGTATTCCCACAAGATTGGTCAATAAATGAAAAATAATGCAGGACGGAGACAAAAAGGTATTTTGCAGTAATATGATCATCTGCTAAAGATAAATGGGTGCTTCAAACTTGAGTAAAACTTAATTTCTACTTAGAAAGCATTTAGCACGACAATAAAAACGAATTTTATTCTTAAATGAATTTTGACAAAAAAGTAATCCTCATTATTTTGTGATGGTCACCTCAACGTACTGCAGCGGATTAACTTTTGTATGCAACTCTATGATAGTCTGTTCCCCTCTGCAAATGTTCAAGTATTCAATGATCCCTCGTGTTCCCGTTACGTATGAGAAATGATCGTCCAGTAATACCCCGAAGCCCATGACTTCTTGAATGCAAACCATGTTCAGCTCCAATTTTCTGATTTGATTCATTGTAACTAGCTTATTGAAAAGTGGAGGATCTATATTTTGTAATGCTTCAAAGTTTAGTGGTGCTGCCGGTGGTGGACCGTTGAGAAATTGCACTAAACCCGCCAAACTGTTTCTGACGCTGGCATTCCCAGGAAATTGCCCTTGAGCCAGAAGCAGGCACCCGAAATATTTCAGATTACGCAGATTCGTGGTCACCCAATCAATTTGAGCTTGTGTCAAAAGAATATATGATTGTGCCAAGTGGAGGAGTCTTTCATTGCGACGTTCCCTGTGCCGGATCAGTTTCAAAGTTTCCAAACATGTCGGCAGTTGTTCCAAACCTACCACTTTGCAAGTTCGCTCCACATCATGAGCAGTTATCATAAAGCAGTAGCAGTAAATGGTCAAGCTTTTTAGTGCGGGACAGCGAGTAAAATACGCTAGATTTATCGGTTCATTCCCTTCTACAGTCCAGGAAACTTCTAAAGCTTGCAAACTGTCGGGAAATGTTGGGCTTATTGGTGGTAATATACTTTCCATTGTTGTTTGACCCACGCGAGTGGTTTTGACAATTTTCTCCAGACAGAGATTCTTAAGAGCAGATTGACTCTCAAGCAGTGCATTCTCTAGGAAAAACGTTCGGTCATGATGACGTTCTGCAACAAATGTAATCAAATTCAAACAGTCCAGATGCAATTCTTGTAACTGCTGCCTGTAAAGATTTGCTTGGGCACGCTGGTCATCATCAGGCACAAAGTTGATCAAGTCCAGACCTAACGTCAGTACAAGCTCGGGGCTTCGTGTGAGCTCCAATGACTTTAAGGATTTACGAAGAGCAACGATAACCCTCATTGTGGCTAAGAAATGATTGACAAATGCCTCCACTCCTGCTCCAGCCATCATTCCAGTCCACTTTAGGCTCAAGCGACTTATCACTCGCAATTCTTGTTCTGCCAGACAGGCGAGTTTGTTTAGGAAACGAATTTGTTTCTCAATTTGCCCCGTACCTCTTTTAAACTGGATAGCCACCTGGGTCAAATTTCCCAAATAAGATTTTGCTGGCACGGCCAAAATGGCATTCAGAATCGGAACTGGAACTTCCTGAAACAGAATTTCAGTTGCGGACACGCCATAATGTAAAACTTTTCGCAACTCTTGAGCTTCCAAATTGTTGCCAATAATTTGTAAACATTCTGCATCCGCAATGACTCCTCCAGCACCACGTGTTGAGGATAAAACCTTTCGGTCTTTTTTAGTTAGATCGTAAATTTTAATTGTACGAATTACTTCCGAGGCATTTTTCATAACGGCATAACTTTCATCCGTGAGATGACCGCAGGTAAAATCTGTAAAGCGTCTGGAGGTTAGGGCTTTCCACTGGGAGGAGACGCACCGAAGTGAATAGATGGCTGAAAGTGGGAGGTACTTCAGAATTTCACATTTCATCTGCAAAAATATGAATTGAGAATTTTCATAAACTTCATTGTCTAATACGTAGTTTATTTGCACATGAGAGAAAAAGTGTGATTGCCTCAATGGGAAGTCTTTGAAAATGATCTTCCGGTTCATCATTTCTTTCAATAATAACAGGCTTAACAGGTTCTTCCAGCATAGCTATGATTTTTTCTGAAGGAGCGTCTGAAGAACTAGAATTTGGGTCGTATTCTGGAAATAAACGTGAGGTCAGCCACTGCAGAGGAGAATATTTAGACAAGAAAATGCAGGAACAGCAACATTTCATGTTTTTGTTTGAATAATATTTTGTGCTTTCGAACTATTTCGGGAGGTCCGTTTGTGTTAAAAAATACGAATTTATTACTAAAATCGTATTATCTATCTATGGAAATCCCAACTCGAAACTTTGTTTCTTTACTATTTGCATGTCTTTCCTTGCTTGTCCATAATTATTATCTCCACATAATTATAATTGAAATAAGAACTTTTATTTTACTAGTCAATATCCCAGTCTTTCATGTTCATTAGGCTGAGAAGAAAAACCTTGTGTTACTTCATTCCAAGAGGTATTCAAATCCAAAGTCATGTTGGAGAATGATCAAGTAGTGCATGCTATAATAATGTAAGTTTTAAATGTTCATTCATTGTATTGCCCAAAATTTTTAAACCCTAGTAAAACCTGGCTTATACTGATTCATTCAGAGTGAGTACAAAAGTAGGTAGTAGGTTTTATCGGTGGCATCAGTTTTGCGATTTGTTGGTGTTGGTACGCTTGAAAAGATTGTGGTTACGTACCAACTAATCAACACATCCATGGAAATCGCAGTAAAATTCGAAACCTTTTGAAACAATCAAAATAAACATGAGCGTCGTAATATTTTATGACAGCCAGGAGCAAATGCCATGAATGTTAGCATTTCACTAGTACATACATGGTACATACTTGGTTTCAGTCCAAACGTGATTAAAAAAAATTATTCGGTTATTTTTAACGATAAGTTGTAAAATGGATCCAAGTTGCAGTGACCTACAACTTACGGAGAAAGGATCCTTCATGGACAATTTTCTTTTGCTTCCTACGGAGGTTTGAATTACAAGTCTTCATTCTATTTTGTAACAGTAATGAATTGCTAGTACTTAATGATGTGTTTGCTATTTACACCTTGTATTTAGATGAAAGCTAAGATTCTGTCATATCTTTCCTTGTACGAGATACAAAACCTTCGTCTGGTATCATTACGGTGGAAAGGCATAGTTTCTAATTATTTCACTGATTTCACCTGCCACCTCACCGATGAAACTTATCCGAACTTGGTTAACGCAACCGAATGTTTTCGAACACTAAAAGTTAGCAACTTGACAAGACCCCGCAACATGGTGATTTCCTCCACACGAGGGACTGTAAGCAAAGTGATTGCTAGTGTCGAATGTCTCCACCTTGTCGGGGAAAATATTGATCGTGGAGAGCTTAAGAAAATTATACCCTACCTTGAAAACATTTATGAAGTCATTTTTGAGAACAGCAAGATTCCCATTTTGACTGCCACGTTGGGAACAAAATGGAATGCTTTCCGGAGTCTAGCCAAGCTTACGGTGGGTGTTCTATGAATTTCAAACAAACTACAATGAAACGCTTTTCTCAATTAAGTAGTAATTTATTCTATAGATTGAGTTCAAGCAAAGACCAACTCAAAAGCAGAATGCGTTTCTGACAAAACTGGCTGCCTTATCTTCCTCACTACCACTTGTCAGTCATCTTGGCTTGCACTGGAAGAACTCTGATGGATTCCTCCTTGCACCTGCAGGTCTCTCTTGTGCTATAAGTGCTATAAACACTTATGTGGTTGCAATTCGCGTTGTTTTGTCTTTGCGAAAATCCCTCAAGTCTTTGGAAATTACTAGAGAGTCACGCATCAACTATTTCATGTCGCAAGCTTTCAACGATGCCATGTCAGGTCAAAACTCCCAGCGACTTTTACAGCCTGAGTCTCTCAACAAAACTGTCACTTTGGCCAATCAGTACGAGGAAGAGCTGGGTTATCTGAAACTAGAAAAGTTAAAGTTGACTCTATTGAAAATGGAGGGCACACGTCCGTTTGTGCTAGAAAATGCACTTCTTCGTCACCAGCCATGCCTCAAGGAGCTGAGCGTGGAAAGACATGACCGCTCCCGAATTAAAAAAAAAAATTTAATACAACTTTTGCATGGTACCTAGTACATATACCATTACTTCTTGTTTGGTGCATCACAATAATATTAGTTATAGTAATGCCTTGTGGAGTGGGTTTGAATTTGAATATGTATTGAAATTGCAACGTAATTTATTAAACTTAAATAGGAATGTATTCACTTTTTATGAATGCGTTATTAAAAATATATTGTAATTATGAATGATTTCAATAATAAAATGTCTGTTTTGCATTTTTCTATTGTTCTTCTTTTAGAAAGTAAGCTTCGGGACAGGACAGGGACAGGCTTTCCTTTATTGTGTCATGTTTTTATTCAAATAATATGTGCATTCACTCTATAGTCTGATTTTAAACAAAAACACCAATGGCATTCTACTGTACACGGGATGCCATTTAACATTCTAGATAATATTGGTATTGACTTACTCAACATGTATCATTCAGTGCAGCAGTTCAACATACAGTTTTTGTAATAATACCAACTTTAAACTGTTTTCCAACAGTGAGTCCTGTTTCGGGACTCACGTAGCCAAAACATCATCCAGATTGGAGAATAATGCCCGGAAATGTCATAAAATGTCGGATTAAAGAGCTGCATCATATTGGTTTACGAGCAGTTTTCACAATCCAAACCACAAAAAGATTACGGTTACTACATACAATCAACGCTTTTTCTTGCTAACAAAATGCAAAGATTGACTTATAATCAAAAATCTATGTAAAATCTAAAATGGTCATTATTAGAAAACAGTGTACACTGTGTATTTAAAATGGTAATTTTAAAGTGGTTTTCGAAAAAAATTCTGTTTGGTCTTCTACTACTTGTTTTGGCATCCCAACTGGTATTTCTAGCAATCATCAGAATAAATCCGTAAGACACCTTGAAATACATCGTCTAATGTTTTAAAACTGATAAATGATTACACAATAGTATGGTCTTAAAATTCGTTTGCAAGAAGTCTTCAGGAATATCAGTACATTCCGGAATGCGGCTGCTTCAGAAAATACCTCTGGCCACCTTCGCCCTCCCAACAGCCATTAAATTCAACTTGCAGCGACGAAGGCACATTCTACAAATTGAACCAAAACATTGTCTCATTTTCTCTCTTTATAAGTGAATCTTCCGAAAACCTCAAAGAAATCAGCAGCTATTACCAAAAAGGAATTAATCTAAATCTCCTTGCAATTCGTCAATTTTATCCCAACTTTACAATGCGAATTTACACAGACGTCTTGTTAAAATCCAACTTTTGCCAAATTTTTTGCTCCAACCGGGATATTTTTTGGTGCGACATTCGTAAAGCGCCACTTTTAGGCAATCAATCCCAAATGGTATTTTCAACGTGGCGCTTTCTTACATTAGGAGATCCCACAGTTAACGTGTCTCTTTCTCGTGATCTGGATTCGATTGTGACTCCAAGAGAAAGTGCAGCAGTACAAGATTGGCTTCATCTTCCAGAAAAGAAGGCATTTCATTTAATGCGCGACAAATATGCTGCCCACCATTATCCAATGCTGGCCGGCATGTGGGGTTCCATAAATTCGTTCCTACAACCAGAGGAAGCAAGCAAATTACAAAGAAATATTACAATTGAGTCTAGTTTTAAACGCCAGAAAGCCAACGACCAGTCCATACTTTATAAGGTCATATTCCTTCCCAGAGCAAAGGATATTGTGGCCCATGACAGTTATCATTGTGACATTTGGAAGAACTCGACAATGGTAAGACCCTTTCCAACCAAAAGGCAAAATGTGGATGAAAACAGTACAACAAATGACTTTGTAGGAAACGTTGGATTCGGCACGGCAAAGTACAACTTTATTCCTTGTCCCGTAGAGTGTCGACCTGCGTACGGGAAGGATTGGGAGTTTTGTTAAAATGTTATTGAAAATTTGTATAGTTCCTATAAATTGCGGTTTTGTTGTCTACATTAGATTTTTTACATTTTGAATATTAAATGCCAAAAAATACGGGAACTTTGAAAAAGTACGAATGTTCAATATTCCATTTTGTTCATGTCTTCGTCAGTAAGCTGGTACGGGGGAAAGTATTATGATTATGTTACGTATCTTGCATAAAAACTTTTCTCTAGTTCATATTCCAAAGATATTAAGATATTCCCAGCTTTTTTATTTCCCTTCCTTCCATCAAGTTCAAAAGGAAGGGACGGGACAACAAAAACTATTCAAAGGAGAGGCGATGAGAAGAAAATGGGAATTTTATCTGAAGAATGCACATTTTCCCATCCACAACAATTTTGAATACTACGAACCAAGTACGACATTATGCTATTGTAGTAGTACTTTTGTGGCTGGAAACTTTTCAAACTTTGATGGGATGTGGAAGTAGAAGATGCATATTTCTTAATGTTTCTGTTGTAAAAAAGCGGAGGCAACTTTCTTTCAGGAAAATTCCGCGACTTTTTATGATGTAAAAACTTTGTGTACAGAAAATAGTCGCCGTGTTCAGAGCTTGCAACTTGCGAGATGTCCGCACACAACATTTTTTGAATGAGGAATACTTTCGGGTTTGTTATTATGATCAAGTTATTATTCTTCATGAATGAGCACATTAAAATGAAGAGGATTCAAAGGGACGAATGTATGTGTGCCCCGCAGATAAAAAAGACGGAAAGCGAGTTTGATGATGCATAATTTCGGGAAATACACAAACAAACTTGAGAAGGGAAAAGGCAAATAAGAAAAGAATGCGTAGGTCGTGCCCCGAGACGATTCCTGCTTCCTTTTTCAACTCTTTCTTCTTCCGTCCCGGTAGGAGCAGAGTATGGAGGAACAGCAACTGTCCTCGAACTTCAATAAACTGAAAAGTAAAATAGTGCGTACTAACGTAGTATGTAGTGACATTAGAGATTCTGTTTGTCTTCGTGTTGTAGTTGTAGTGCCCGTGAGTGTTACTGAAAAGTTCAAAAGAGGTACCTAATGCAAGATGGAGTGAAAGCAAACGCGATGGCGAAATCCGAATGAAAAGTTAAAAAATGTAACTTTGACATGACATGTAAGTTCATAAAACACTATTTCTTTTATTTTTGTTTGCTGACTTAATTCCTTGTTTTCAGGATTTACTAGCAAACGTACATACATTAATAAATATACTACCTATATCTACATAACTTAAATAAAAATATTTAACAATTTGGCACATAAATTAAAAGTATATAAACCTATTGCGTTTGTAAAGTGTGCGTGTGATTTGATGAGATCGCAAGCTTATTTGTTTGGCTTTCACTAAACTGCGAAGTATTGACTAAGGCAGAATTATCATATTCCAGGTACCTAATTGAAGCTCTACCAATATTAGCTTTTAGCATGTATTTTAGGTATCTCTTGAAGAGTATTTGGAGCATTATCTCAGCTATAATACAATGGGAAGATCACTAGTGCTTTCGCTGAACACACTGTTCGAGTAACAATGACTAATAAGTTTGGAAGCTTGAGTATCATGAGTTGCATTATCCATTGGCACTGGAGAAATGCAGCTTATTACAGCTATGGCTGGTACCTCATTTGGTTGACCTAAATAAATATAAAAAATGAATATTTAAAAATTGCAACCTTGTTCAACAATAAATTTGCACTTTCCCGTGTGTTCGTATAATGTTCTTACATTTCAAATTGGAATGCCTCCTGCTGTCATTTTTCTTCTCGCTCAATACATAATGAAATGGCCATGAATAAATGGAGGAATCTCTACTTTCTTCTTTGGAAACCAGCAAGCGGACATCTTTCTCGTCACTCTCACATCCCTTCAAACATCCATTTTCTTCGGCACTACTGTCGTATTCCTCATTAACTTTTGCGGAAGAAAGTCTTTGCAACCTGATCCTTGCACAGGAAGCCACGACAAGAAGCACAAGTACAAATAAAACAGCAGCACAAACCACAACCACAATTAGCCCAATAGATTTATAACATGTTTCCAGATCTTCCTTGTCTGTCACTTCATAAGCAGTAAATTCATCTTCTGAATAGTTTTCCGCCTCGTCATCATCATCATCCTCTTCATCATCGATAAGAAGTGGAGAATGCAATGGGAAGGAAGCCACGCTGGTGTCTACAATCAACGGCAAACTTTTCACAAAAGTTGAACTCTCCGAGTTTTCTGCTGGCTGCTCTCCGTCGCTATCCAAGTTTAGGTGAAACTGTTCCACTTGAATCTGGTATGTGGTATCCGGCCACAAGCTGAGTGTGACGGAAGTGGAGTCTGTGACGAGATGACCCTTGAGTCCTCCTCCAGTTAATTCCCAAGTGATCAAGTACTCTTGGGTCGGATTGCCCCTCACATCCTCCCAACGTAGTTCTGCGATTACCAACGACTTTTGATGAGTTAACGACACAAGGTGTAGTTCAAATGGTACAAGTGGAACAACTGTAGTTGTTGTTGGTATTTTATCCTCGTCCAGGGATTCCACAATGGGTGGGAGTGTTTCACTTTCGTCCTCCCAGGATACTTGTGTCACCTCAATTTCACCATTATCATTTACTTCAGTTGTTATTGCTATATCTTCAGATGCTAATGTAGTGGTCTCCTTAACCTTCTCCTCGCTTATCAACATTCCTCCATTTTCCAGTAACAGTTGCTCGTAGAAAGAGCAAGCTACTTGACATCCGGAAGTCTAGAAAATACAAAAACATACACAAATTAAATATTGCTCCGATTTTTGATTCAACTGGAAAAATACCGAAAACCGGCTTATGCAATTTCTTTCATAATAGAGAGGTTTAGATGTCCAAGCATTCGTGCAAAAGTTATTCTATTTGGCATTCGCAAGTCGCCCCGAATAACTTTCTGAGTGCAAACAAGAATGATTTGGCATTCACAAGGCTCTCCTTGAATACCTCGGTATTCATTCCCAAAGTCAACGCTTTGCAGTCTCACGATGCCCACATTTTCAAAAAAATAATTCTGCGAAATGGCCGCTCTGGGCGTCGCGCTCATCAGATGTTCTTTGTTCACAGTAAACTGCATACAATGAACATCTGATTTGTCAGCTGGGCTTGTTTTTGTTTACGTTTTTTAAACTTCCGTCTGGCTCATGAGACTGATCTCAATTTGCCCGTGCACTGTGAATCACGAGTGAATGAATCACTCAAAATCTAAACCAAAAATCGGGAATGCCAACATTCACTTAAAAAATTCTGCTTGAATGAATACCTAGCCAAGAATGCACGGCCATCTAAACCTCTCTAATATATGAAATGAAACATTTTAGACTTACACAATGTTTGTTATTGGAACAGGGCAAAATTGATGGTGTGTCTTGTTCTGTTTTCGCATCGGGTAAAGTTGTAGTAGGTTCAGCTTCCGGCATGTTTCCACTACTCTCCTCCAAAAGTTGGCAAGTATTCCAGCACTGCGTTTTTAATAGAGAGCATCATAACATGAAAAACAAACAAACACCGAAAAAATTAGCTTGATTGTTTGTTCCTGTGAGAAATTAACGGAAGTTGCGAAAAAGCAAACTTGTTAAGTGCAAAAGACAAATATTTTTGCAAAAACATGTTCATTCATACCGAATAACAGTCGGAGGATAAATCCAAAGTGCATGAAAATGGAGTAGATCGTCTTTGTCTTTTGAAGCGAAGAAGGTTTGGAAGGAGTAGCAGGATCTCCTTGTCATTCAGTTTTCCACTTTGTCGGGGAGTAGCAGTTTCCTGTTCCATTTCGTTAGGAGACAGTGATGGAAATGGGAATGCGTCATCAATATCATCTTCATTCGGAGCATACTAAAAATACAGCAAAAAAGTGTATTTGTTAATGAAGCTTTAGTTTCAATTGATACAATGCATCAGTTCCAAATGCATATTTCATTTTCTAATTAAATGTTGTAGGCTACAAGCCAATGGGATCTACAAGTACCATACTGACCCACTAAATGACAGGAAACAGAAATATGTCGTGTTTTGTCTACATGTACATATAAAATGTGTGATGCCAGGATAATATCCCACGTTAACCTGCCACTAAGGAAGTTTCATTCATATTGAATAAACATAGTAAGTACGTATGCGTGACTTTAAAAAAGGGAACTGTAGACCCACATTTGTACATTTAAAATCCTTTTATTACAAAACCCAAAAATACATCTACCAAGATTTCCGAAACTACAAGTCAGAAGTCCTATTCCATTCAACAAAACTAATTGTGACAAACTATCCTTTTCCATTCATTTCTTTCATGCATTGATAGCTTTTGACATTGCTTTATCATTTTTGTACTATTTTCCTTTACATTTAATTCTTTTATAAACTTTTTATACATCCACCCCCACATTAGTCACGGTTTGTGCCAGTCTGCACGTCTGTTTTTTTAACAAATCACCTAGTCACTTTACCTCATTATCCCCTCACATTTCCCACATCTGGTTTACCAATATTGACTGACTGACTCACAAACTTACTATGAAATGATGGAAAAATATCTATGTGCATTTGTAAGCAAGGACATTATTATAGAGGAACTTCATCTTTGAGAGAATTTTGTCCCAAAGCAAAAGCTTTTAAAAAGAATGAATGAAAACCCGAGAATATTATAATAATGTGACCGGATTTATTTTCTGAACTGTACATGCCTTCTTAGGAGGATATGTCACAGAAAAAAGATTATGTTCCTTTTTTGCTTCTGCTGGTAAGAGGAAATTCAGATTTTTCTAAAGATTTATTGCTACATATTTTTGTGGTGACTTATGGAAAACTAATCTCTCCATTTTTTTCTTTTTCTCTCTCAAGAAATAAGAAAAAGAAGGTCCTTTTCAATCCATTTATTCATTCATTCTTGTGTTCACTACTACTCTACTTCTAACATCTAACTTGTGACTTGATTTTCTGGACGAATTTCAAAGTTTTTTGGTTATTCTACATTTTTCTTCTATACACTTGCTTATTTGTAGGGATGGATTTCTGAACAAAATATGAATAAAAAATGGGTTACATAATGAAAAAAGTAAGTTTGTGACTTTACTTCCTTTTCTTACAAATAATGTGCATTCATTTTTTGAAAGGATAAAGTCTGTTGCTGCTGAGCTAAGGAAGTTTTTTACAGCAAAGTCGAGCACATGAACATGCCATTCATCAAAAAATATGTAGGTAAAGTTAGAGTAACATGAGACAAAAAAGTGACAATAGGAAGATATTTTTCTAGGCTATTTGATATTTCGACATGTGTCTTTAGGCTTGTCTTCTTGTTAGCTCAGCACATTTTAGCAATATTTTTGGAAACTTTTTTTGGGAACATATGTACCAACTAGTATGAATAATTTATGGCTTGTTAAAAAACAAAAGCTAAGCAGAAAATTGGTACTACCAACCTTTTCAAGGCACATTGCTCTACACTGGGCTACTACATGGGATGGCTGTATCCGCTCCTCTATCAATGATGTCGTTTGACTCCTTCCGGTTTGTAACGATAATCCCTGAAAAGGGGAAGAAACACCGGGAACTACTGACTGGGACTTTATAAATGGCTGTGATAAAGATGATGGGACATCCATCAGGATTGTGGAGGTGGTGGTAGGAACTCCCTCTGGAATTTGCACACTTGCACCATCACTCAAATCCGGGACAAAAATAGCTGACACTACCACCACTACGCTGACAAGCCGGAAAAGTGCCGGTGTTACTACACGAAACATCGGCGCAGACATAGCCATAGCTGCTTTTTTGCGATTACGAATTACGTGGGAGGATGAAAAATAAAAAGTTTAGAAAAATGAATTCTAAGTTATGAATAGATCCTCAGTTATAAATATTTTTTCTGAAGTACTTGATATGCACTACAGTCAATGTGTATGGTTATCAACACATTTCAAACTGATTTCACACGTTGCACGAATAATATGGCTTGTACATTAAAACTGCTTCACTAAGATTTCAAGACGTTCTGTATGAAATGCGTCTTTTCCGATCGGAGTCTCGAAGCAAACTGATGGAAAATCAAACACAACTTCATAAGAAATACCCAAAAAGTGCGTAGCTGAGGTTGGGTTTCAGTGACTATTAGACCCACAACCCACACAGTTTTTCAAATGCACACAACAAACAGGATGCACACTATATGCATTTTCTTATTCCTTCCATAAGGGCTCTACAACAGTTCAAAAGATGAGTTGGCTTTGGCTGATGTCACTTAAAAACTGTGAAATACATGTACGTATTTAGAGTACTCATCATAAAAAGGTAATAAGTAGAGTCACGTAGTCAGTTTGTCTGCTAAAATCCAAAAGATATCTTAACAAAGTTTGTCACAATGGTTTGCATCCTCACGTACCTTCTTAACCGATTGTGAGATGTAATCCTTAAAACTCGATAAACCTCGGACTTTGGAGTTGGACCGTACTGGGGATAAAATACATCCGTTCATGCCATGGAAGAGCTACCTGTTCATGTAAAGGTTAGGTATACAGGATTGCCATGGACGGTTGATGTGTTATTATTACATTATGATGACAAAGCAAAAGCAATGGAAACAAACCACTAGTTTATTTTTTGAGAACACTACTATGAATTTTAAAAAGCAATCAAAACCAATCCATCGATTTTGAAGAATAATTCAAAGTGCTCGTACTTACAAAGCATCAAAATTGCTAAAATCCCATCAAGTGAAGAAATGGAACTGTTCCAACAGCTTCCCAATGAAGTATGTTTCATGTTGCATAATGCCCCAAAGTCTAAAATGTAATCCCACTTGCATGCGTTCTCTTAATTTGATAATTTTTGACTACCTTTCCTCTAGCTAAAAGGGCACGTTTTCTCGTTGCTACCCCTTCGTGACATGTTAAACCTCCGTCTGGTCTCTTCTCAATGGAAAGCCCTGGTTGCCAGCTTTTATACCCACTTGACTTGCCACCTCTCGGACGACTCTTATCCCTATGCGATGAACACCACCGAGATCTTTGAGACACTCAAAGTTTCCAATTTTACCAGGGCTTCAAGCAAGCCAATTTCCTCTACCAGAGGAGCCGGAAGACTTATTGCCAATTCGGGTTGCTTACACCTAATCGGTAGTAGAATTGATGAAAACGAACTCAAAAAGATTATGCGCTATGCTGGAAACATTTCCAAAATTTGGTTCACGCGAACCACTCTTGGAATTCTGAAGGCCTCGCTAGGCTCGAAACGGCACAAGTTTTCAAACATCACCAGCCTTACGGTAGGATAAATGAACAAAGTAGTTCATTTGTTTAAAACTTTTATAAAAGCATTTTTACCTAATATAGTTTTCATAAATTAGATTGAATTTGTGGGACCACCAAATCAGACCCAAAACAAATGCTTGATTCTACTTGGTAGCCTCATACGTTCCTCTCTTCCGGAAGTTACCCACTTGGCTTTACGCTGGATTGACCAAGATGGCCCAACAGTTGCCTCTCTCGGTTTACAAGCGGCTGGCATGGTTCTCTCCAACTACTTGTACACTATCCGCATTATCCTGACACTTCAGAAAACTCTAAAGTTTCTAGAAATCAGCAGAGGACCGAGAATAAATTCTCTCTTGGCGCATTCTATGGTGGCCCTGCCACTACTTATCCAGCAGGAATCAGACTTAACATCCTGGACACAAGATATTGTTAATGAATGCACAGAGCTGTTGAAGCGGGTTCAACTGACCACATTGCATTTGTCATTGTTGAATGCTGAGGGAGTATATCCGTGTCTTTTGGAGAGCTGCTTGCTTCAAGCCCAGTCATCTATAAGGGAGCTTCATGTGACGAAAAAGTGTACAAGAATGATTGCCCGCCCTTCCAATCCTGTTACGTTGCAGAATTTGCTGCCTCAACCGCCATCGCAAAATTTGTCCATTGTCACGCTATCATTTTCCAATCACAGAGGTGGACCTCTTCAGTTAGGCTACTTTTCAGGGTGTCCGTATCTTAAAACTCTGGTCATTAATTGCTTCTGCGACCAATACTTTCCGGAAGGGGAATGGATCTGTAAGGTTTCAGAGTTTGAGCAGCTGCCAAAATCCCTAGAACGTTTGCAGTTAATACCTCCGCGAGAAGCCAGAGTCGGGGAAAACGCGGCTGAATTGATGGAAACTTGCATAATTTTGGACCAAAATCAGGTTGAGTGGTTGGCTAGTGGAAAGTTGCCGAATTTGCGGTATTTTGGAGGCATGCTTCTACTGGCTATTCAAAGACCGGAGAGACCATTTGTTCGCGTAATGCGGAATTTGATGAATGTTCTTAATTTGCCCCTGGAATTGAGAAATAACGCAGCCCATAACGTGGACATGAATAGTTTCAAAAAGTTGGTGAATCTTTCCCGCATAACGCATCTTCAGTTTAATATGGTCTGTGTGGACGAGTTTGGAGGATGGGATGGACTTCCGGCATTGAATTATTTTTCAATGATTACATCAATGGTAGGTGTTGATCGCTACTTGGCAGCTTGTCGGAATCAGAAGGGAGTGACCAGTGTAGAATCCAGTCTGATTCGGTACAGATACGCAGAAGTCAGTATTAAGAAATATAATTAGTTTTATAGTGCAATTATGTCCCAGTGAAAATATTTTTGTAACAATAACACAATTGTAATTTATAAGTCATTTAAGAGCTTAAGATTATATCAAATAAAGGTATGTGGAATGGTAAACTTACGAATAAGTTTTAGTTAAAAATTCAAGTGTGTATCATTAATCCCATAATATTGAGCTGTAAACTTCTTAAAGAAAATAAAATGTGTGAAACCTTTTATGAAACTTTGATTTTATATATATAGCGCATAATCCACACCTGGCAAAGCCCGCTAGTCATATTCCAAATTCCAAACCGACAAAATAGACACTTGGCCAAATTCTTTCATAATTCGTAGTCATTCTGTCTGCTAAGCTGACTAAAAAGTTAATCTCTGCCATAAAAAAACCTTGATAATAAAACAGGGAAAAATATTTTTTATGTTTAACACGCAGTTTACTTATATTGCTATAAAAGTAAAATGCTAGAAACTTTCCAAAGAACAATAAAAGGCGACATAAGGGCTAGGCTGCTATCACCAAGTTTTTACTTATGCGCTTTTATCTTTAGCCGATAATGTTCCTACTAACCCTTTTTGTAAGCTGGGTTAACTTTTCTGGCTTTTGTTTTTCAGCCGACTTGTACCTCTCAAAACTTATCTTGTTGTGGCTGAAAAGGCTCAACTTTTTATTCCCAAAAGAGACCTTTGTTCCTTCAAACTTGTGACTGAGGGCGTGTGTTGTAAGTTGTGAGTGACAATACTGCAGGCATATGCCATATGAATAATACTGTATTCCCTAATGTGTGCTAAAATATTTCTTTTTTCACAGTTTTCATATTACAAGTTGTTGTCCCGCATTCATTTTTATGACTTTCTTGTGTCCTATATTTAGCTGCTTTGCGAATATCAAACAATAGCGGCATTGTTTTGACCACTGGGCTAAATAATAAAGATACGTGCACATGCATGATAAGCGGCTCTGTGTAGACAACGGGTCTGTTGGCTTTCTTGTTAATTCATTTAGCCTCAAGTTTTCACAAAATATTATACTGCTTATATTCCAAAAATTAAAAGATTCATAAGTTGGCTAGATTACCAATCTCAAAGAAAATATACACTTTTCTTAACCTTCTTTTCTTCAAAAATCTTCAGAGTACGCATATTGCTCATAGATTGTTCAGGTTTATAGGATCTACATTTTTGTTTAATGCCCCTGTTTGGGCGAGAACCCGGGGTGTCGGTATTAAAGGAAAACTTTAAGGCAGTTCGCTGCTGATGATGATGTGGGTGGACAAAGCAGAAGGTTGGGAGATCGCTCGGATGATGATGATTAAAATATGGGGAGATGTGCAACAGAAACGTTAAAACAATGATGATTAAAATAGCGACGATTAAAAACTAGCGTAGCTTATGCCTTGGACTTTCTCGTCCTGTAGTCACCTCGGGTGGAGGAATAAGTTGAACAATGCACAAGAGATTTAGTGCTGATAAGTCAAAGTACTGAGTTTATTTTACAAGGCAAAATTGATAGGTAAAAAGAGCCACTGAGCAAGTCGGCTTTCGGACGAGAAGTGAATTAAATGTTGAGTTGGGCGAGCCCAGGAAAGCTTCTCTCGAGAATGTTCTATGAACAATTGAGGTTACACGAGTTCACAAAAACTTCTATCGAGAATGTTCTTTTGAGACAATGAAGTTACATGAGGTTAAAAAGTGTACGAAAAGGTAAAATGACAATGAACTGGAGTTTCAGCACGTAGGCCCAAAATTAGAATAATTGAATAATATGTAAATTTACAAAAGGTATTTCACATTTTAGGTAGTAATACAGCACAACTTTATTATAAACAATGTCCTATCTATCCCGTGTGTTTGGCTATCCCGTGTGTTTTATATGGCTATCTAATCCCGTGTGTTTGGCCATCCCGTGTGTTTTATATGGCTATCTGATCCCGTGTGTTGGATCCCGTGTGTTTCAGATGGCCATATAATCCCGTGTATTTCGATACAAGGAGAATTGTCGATCCACGCTCAAACATTCTGCCCCGGCCTTGCCGTAGAGGCAACATAATAACAATGAACATAAGTCAAAAATTAAAATTAAACAGTGTCAATTTATAAAAAGTTGAATTTAAAATTAGGATGAACCAATGCTAGCTTAGGTTGACACGTAAGGGCTCCAAGGAAACAAGGTACTTGCGCTAGGGCGTACCAGTCACTTCCCCACCTCGTCATCTGATCACCCAAGCTGACGCAACCTTTCTAGAGCTACGCCACCCCGGGGTTGGACTGGAGAGAGGGTGACAGTGTCTCCGCTGTAGTATCCAAACGAGTCATTTTTACCTAGTCGCTAGCACGGCCAATGAAACATGAAACATACAAGAAAACAAATTAAATCGTTCAATATCAGGCACGGGGTAAATAATTATTGATTAACAGGTAACAGACAAAGCTTAACAATGGGGCGGTCAATAGACCCATCTATAGTCTTCAAAGTTGCTACACGGACACGATTGTCGGCTCCTGGACTCACTTCGGTGACACGGCCTAGTTTCCATTTAAGAGGCGGTAGCCTCTCGTCCTTGATGATCACGAGTGATCCAATGGTCAGGTCAGGGGATGGCTTCATCCATTTTGGTCGTTGTTGTAGGCGAGTGAGGTACTCGCCAGTCCATCGTTTCCAAAACTGCTGGAGCTGCTTCTGGATGATGTGGTACCGTTGCTGGAGGGACACTTTCTCTGTCGAGAGATCTGGTTCAGGCAAGGCTGTGATTGGACCGCCAATCAAGAAATGAGCTGGGGTCAGGGCACGAAGGTCTGAAGGATCCGAAGATTCTGGCACAATGGGTCGGGAATTTAGTATCCCCTCAATCTGGTTGACAACGGTCAGCATCTCCTCGTAAGTGAACCGGGTAGATCCCATTACTTTGGTAAGGTGAAGCTTGATCGACTTCACCCCAGCTTCCCAAAGACCTCCAAAGTGTGGAGCGCCGGGTGGGTTAAAGTGCCATGAGATTTGCTGGCTGGAGCACTCTTCATGGACGGCTTTCTGTGAAGATAAAACAAAATCACGGAGCACTCGATCTGCCCCCTTAAAATTAGTTCCACAGTCGGAAAAAATGTCGGTGGGTTTACCGCGGCGAGCGATAAACCTGCGTAACGACGCCAAGAAACAGTCGGTTGACAGTGAGCTGACAATTTCAATGTGTATGGCACGAGTGACCATGCACACGAAGACAGCTAGCCAGCACTTGAGAGACACTTTCGAGCGAACCATGGGACGGCTGACGATGGGACCGGCGTAGTCGACTCCAACCTTTGAAAAAGGTCTTGCTTGTTGAATACGGTGGGGCGGTAGATCACCCATAATCTGCGACATGAGGCTGGCCCGATGGCGAACACACGTGACACATTTCCTCGTGATCGCACGCACCGTGTCTCGGCCGTTGACTACCCAGTATCGCTGGTGAAGATGGAACAACGTTGCACTTGGTCCTGCATGTAGATGCTTCCGGTGTACTTCTTCGATGATAGCATCTGTTAGCTGGTGTCCCCTTGGTAGTAGAATAGGATATTTCCTCTGGTAGGGTAGCGTCGAATGACGAAGACGACCGCCGACGCGGATGAGACCAAATTCACAAATGAAGGGCTTTAGGCTCAGCATTGCGTTGTTTGAGGGCAATGGCTTCTCCTTGGACAAGTACTCGTACTCCATGGGAAAGCACGATTGCTGTAGCTGGCGTAAAATAATGTTATGAGAATTAGTAATCTCTGAAACAGTTAACGTACCTCCTAGTCGGGGTGACATGGTCAGCTTGCGTGTTCCATTGTAGGTTGATCTCAAAATGTAGGCGACGATTCGTTGGAGCTTCTCGAAGCTGGAGTAGCGAGTGAAGAGGGGATGGAGCGGCGTTGGTTGCACATGATGGGACGAAACTTGGGCTTCACGTTGCATCATGTCAAGTTCTTCACTCAACAGTTCCGTTGTCGTATTGGCATTGTGAAATGCAGGTGAACCATTCCACCAAAGAGGATGTGCAACAAGGTCACGAACGGATATTCCTCGAGAGGCACAGTCAGCTGGATTCTGATCTCCGGGGATGTGATGCCAGGTGGCAGATGTCACGTTGTCCTGTACGGCTTGTACACGACGCTTGATGTAGACTTTCCAGCGGGTAGCATCCGAATTGATCCATGCCAGAGTGATCGTGGAGTCATTGTAACACCTGACTTCATGGTATTTAATGTGAAGAGTAGACAAAGTTGACTTCATCAACTCAGACAATAGCACGGCTACGTTTAGTTCCAGTCGTGGCAAAGTGACATGCTTTAGAGGTGCGACCTTTGTCTTTGAGGTCAGCAAGTTACATGTTTGATGTCCAGTCTGATCCTCCCTGAGTTCATGAGGAATCGTCGTTAGCAAGTCGTTGCTGTTGGTGGTCCACTTTCGCAGCTCAAAGCCACCAGACTTGCACAGGTCTCTCAGTTCTCGAACTGCTTGCTTGGCCTTTTCAAGGGTCGATGTTCCAGAGGCTGCGTCATCCACGTAGAAATCTCGTAGAGCGATCTCTGATGCCACCGGAAATTTGGAGGATTCGTCCTTTGCAAGTTGTCGGAGGACCTTCACTGCTTGGTAGGGCGCTGATGAGGTGCCGTATGTTACGGTAAGCAGGCGGTACACCTGGAGAGGTTGGTCTGGGCTGTCTCTCCATACTATGCACTGGTAGTAGGTGTCCTCCTCTGCTACTCCAATCCCTCGGAACATTTTAGCAATGTCCGCAATGAAGGCGATGATGTTGCACCGGAAGCGCAACATGATGTCCCAAATGTGTTGCTGAAGCTGCGGTCCAACCATCAAGATATTGTTGAGGGATGTTCCATTCGTGGTAACCGCTGATGCATCGAACACTACTCGTAGTTTGGTGGTAGTGCTGCTCTCCTTGAAAACACAGTGGTGGGGGATGTAGTACATTGGCTTGTCTGTTCGCAGCTCGTTCGGGGTCAACTTGGCCATGTGTCCCAACTCTAAATACTCAGACATGAAATCTTTGTACATAGACCATTGTTCCTTTAACTTACGTAACTGATCTGCGTCACGAATGCTGCTGTTGTTGTATTTGTTCTCAAGAGATAAGAACCGACGGATTGCCATTTGTCTCGACAGACCAAGTTCCATTTTTGGTTGTTTGAAGGGGAGGGACACGGTGAACCTTCCTGTTTTGTCCCGAGAGTGCGTTCGCGCAAAGTGTTCCTCGCAGGCTGCTTCCTCTGATGACAACTGAGGTTGGTCGAGAATAGTCTCTTGTTCCCAAAACCTCTGTAACTGGACATCTAAGTTGACATGATGAATGTTGACTATGAGCGATGACGATGAATTTGCTCCTGCCACTAGCCAACCAAGCGCTGTTTTTATGCCACTGGGGGTTCCCGGTGGGCCTTCCTTCTTTTCGTTTTGTAGCAGATTCCAAAAGATATCCGTTCCGAGCAGGATATCTACAGGTGCAGGTTCATGGAACTCAGGGTCAGCGAGCTGAAGATGATCAAGATGTGGCCATCTGCCTTTCTCCAGTTTCTCCGACGGGATATTTGAACTGATGCTCTTGACTACGAGCGCTGTCACAGTGAATGATAAAGGAGAATTAAAATGAGGCTTAAATGAAAACTGTGTAATGAACCTGGCTGATCCAAGATGAGCTTCCTCTAGTCCTGTCATGGGGATGTTGACTCGTCGGAGGGGAAGATTCAAAGCTCTAGCTGACCGCTCCGTGATGCTGTTGTTGGTTGATCCACCGTCAACCAGTGATCTGGTCACTTGAAGTCCTTGTTGTCCGATGACCTGAATTTTAGCTGTTGCTAAAATCCCAGTGCGTAGAATGCCCAGATAGGCATTAACATGATGACTCTGTACTGTTGCAGAGGTTTCAGCTGATGAGTATGACGGTGGCTGCTGCTGAGCCGCATGAGTGACTTGCTGTCGAGCACCTTGTCGATCGCCTGCTAGATGGAGCAGGGTATGGTGTCGTTTGTTGCAGGTCTTGCAACTAAACTTACTGGGGCACGTTGCCGTGTAATGTCCATCGTTGATGCAGTTTATGCATAATTTTCTTGTTTTGACCTCCTCCATGCGCTGCTGAGGGGTCTCCTTCAGGAATTCAGGGCACTTGAAGAGGGGATGAGGCTGAGTGCATCCGATGATGCATCTGGTGGCGTTCACATGGTGAACCCTAACTTGTCCTGTTGGCCTGGTCGCAGGGCGAGGGGGAGCAGTCACGGTGCTGGCAGCTAGGGCTCGAGCACGCTGCTCTAAAAACTCGTAAAACTTTGTGAGGGTGGGCACACTGGTGTCTGGCAGCGACTGCTCCCATAGTTCCCTTGACGCTGGGTCCAAACGGGAGAACATGGTGTAGAGCAGGATCGCGTCCCAGTGTTCCACAGGAATGCTGAGAACCTCCAAGGACCTTGTACACTCCTTGGTGGTGTCAATGAGGGATCTTAGGCTTGCTGCAGATCCGGTAGTGATGACTGGCTGGGTCATCAATCGCTTTAAAATAGAAAAGAGAAGTTCACGGTTATTTTCATACCTCTCTTTTAGGGCATCCCAGGCGATGGTGTAGTTAGCGTCACTTAAAACCAGTGACCTAACTTGCCGTGCTGCTTCACCAGTGAGGAGTGCCTTAAGCTGAGTCAGTTTTTCCACCTCGGTGAGCGATGACTTGTGAACGGCAGTAGTGAACAAGTCCCGGAACGATACCCATTCCTGTAAGTTGCCTGAGAACTTTGGTAGTTCCAGGGGTGGCAGTTTGATACCGCGCTGCTTTGATGAACATGAGTGTGACGATGACGAAGAGGAGGATGATGAACCCGATGGTTGTGGAAGGGACGCCTTCAATCCGTGGAACCCAGAGTAGAGTCTGCTGCCTAGCTGGGATAACTGTCGATACAGTTGGATGTGGGGGTCCATGTCAGTTCCCTTTGCTGCTGTGAGCCTGATCTGACTATGATTGGGTCCAATCTGCTTCCTGCTGATATCCAGTTCTTCCATATAGCTGTCCACCTCTGCATAGGTCAGAGGCGTAGTGGGGTGGCGGGCGAGCTCCGTTTCTAGGAACTCCAGGTGGTCCTTGATAGACTGCCTGTCAGCTTCGGCTTTGTCAAAATTGGTGGGTGCCATGGTAGCACCTTTCTGGAACTGCTGTAGAGGTTTCCCACTAAATCCTGACGATAGGATCCTTTACTGAGTTGGATCCGGTGGTAGAAGGACCAATGTTTGGGCGAGAACCCGGGGTGTCGGTATTAAAGGAAAACTTTAAGGCAGTTCGCTGCTGATGATGATGTGGGTGGACAAAGCAGAAGGTTGGGAGATCGCTCGGATGATGATGATTAAAATATGGGGAGATGTGCAACAGAAACGTTAAAACAATGATGATTAAAATAGCGACGATTAAAAACTAGCGTAGCTTATGCCTTGGACTTTCTCGTCCTGTAGTCACCTCGGGTGGAGGAATAAGTTGAACAATGCACAAGAGATTTAGTGCTGATAAGTCAAAGTACTGAGTTTATTTTACAAGGCAAAATTGATAGGTAAAAAGAGCCACTGAGCAAGTCGGCTTTCGGACGAGAAGTGAATTAAATGTTGAGTTGGGCGAGCCCAGGAAAGCTTCTCTCGAGAATGTTCTATGAACAATTGAGGTTACACGAGTTCACAAAAACTTCTATCGAGAATGTTCTTTTGAGACAATGAAGTTACATGAGGTTAAAAAGTGTACAAAAAGGTAAAATGACAATGAACTGGAGTTTCAGCACGTAGGCCCAAAATTAGAATAATTGAATAATATGTAAATTTACAAAAGGTATTTCACATTTTAGGTAGTAATACAGCACAACTTTATTATAAACAATGTCCTATCTATCCCGTGTGTTTGGCTATCCCGTGTGTTTTATATGGCTATCTAATCCCGTGTGTTTGGCCATCCCGTGTGTTTTATATGGCTATCTGATCCCGTGTGTTGGATCCCGTGTGTTTCAGATGGCCATATAATCCCGTGTATTTCGATACAAGGAGAATTGTCGATCCACGCTCAAACAGCCCCTATAATATTTTTATCGTATTATTACCGTTTGTGCTGCACAATTTTTCCCAATATTCTGGTTTTTGTACAAAAACCTTCCTTGTATCTTACCAGAACTTCCCTATAAAACCAGCAACAAAAACTAGTATAACGAGGAACTGGGCTTGGCCTTCCTGTAGGCTTGCTCATTGCTCGCTATTCTGTTTCAAATTGCAATAATGCGTAATATTCGGTTTATACTGCTCCGGAAAGAAGAATGATGAAGAAGATGGTGAACAAAGTCAAAGATCATCCGCTTCATTGTTGCTGATTGTAGCTCGGTTTCCCTACAAAGTTGACTAAACATCCTTGTCTTTCTTTGCCATTGTGTGGAAATTGAGTACCAGCCCACAAGATGAAGAAAGGCAAAAAAGTCAATGAAAACCTGAGCAAACTTCCTTTTCCTTTAAAAAGAAAAATGATGATGATCTTTCATTCATGCCAAAATCAACCTTACAGCTCATCTCCTGCACCCAAACCGAACTTATTTCTCACGGTTAACTCATTTTTGAAAAGATTTAATATTTTCTTGCTTTCAAAAATTCTCTTAGAAATTAGCAATTTAATATTTACAACTGAATCTCCAAAATGGTCAGTGAAAAGGCTGGGGCAGTATAACTAAATGAATTACTAGTAACATTAAAAGTGTCCGTGTTTGGAGACACCCTGAGCGGTTGCTCCAAGTCATTTTGGTCCCACCTGCCTCCCGTTAAAACGGTAATGGAACCTCCTCTGGTCGAGGTCACTCCATTAAGCTGTACCGTGTCAATAGGAATAGCCTCAGTGTTCGTATTCACGATTTTCAAAATCAGTGTGTTGGTATCCGACTTTTTGGAAGCAACATGAAAGATTTTCTCTTGAGGCAGATCTGCATTGGCGTTACTTTCAGTGGGAATGTAGGTGTCTCCACGAACAACGCTAAAAAGATGTTGCACCCACCACGCTGGAGTGGCGAAGCTGGCCACTCCATTAAAGTAAATGCCATCGGGTTTCCACACAAGATCATTAAGATGTCCAAAGAGAGGGGCGTAGCAAGCCATTATGACAATGTCACTATTGCGCTCGAGTCCGGTCATGAAAGCAGCGTCGTCCATGGCAGCGGCAGTATTGGCATCGGGTTGGGGATTTATGTTGTCACGGGTGGCATACTCACCAACAACTGCAAAAACATTAAAGTAAAATGTATTCTCTACGTGTTCATCTTCCCACTTTCGTAAAGCTTTAAATATTATTATCTTCTTACAAATTTTGGGACCATCCCTGGGAGCGTTGTCATAGAGACGGTGATTATCCGGGAACCAGCCAAATCCGGGATAATAGTGGTCATCACGAATTGGCACTGGTCTGTTGGTTACATCCTGCGTGGCCACAATCTCCAGTTGGGGATACCTCTGAGTAATGGCATCATAAAATTGAGGATATCTGATGTAATAGTCATCAGAAAACTGGTCCTCATTTCCGATTTCCACGTAAGTTAGATTAAACGGTTCTGGATGTCCATCTGCCGCTCTCCGAGCTCCCCAAGTGGTACTAGTGTTTCCAATCAGGTACTCAATTTCATTCAAAGCGCTTTCAATGTAAGGTCCCATTTCTTGTGGAGGAATGCTGTCATGATTTAGTGCGTAGCCTGCAAAAACTCCCAAAATGATTTCCGCTTGGAGGTCCTCTGCAAACTGAAGATATTCCAGAAGACCCAAGCCATCAGTGCTGTAGTAGCCCCAGCAGCCCATGTGTCCTGGACGCTTGGCAATATCGCCAATGGTCTCTTCCCAGATAAAACGGTCCTCGATGGTGTTTCCTTCCAGGAAGTTGCCACCCGGGAATCGGAAGAAGCTGGGCTTGGCGTCAGCAAGCTTTTGGGCAAGATCCACACGAAGTCCATTGGGTCGGTTTTTGAATGTGGGGGGAAACAGAGAAATGACGTTGAAAAAGATGCTGTTTCCGCTGGACACTGGACCAGTGGCCGTGATGGTGAATAGATTGTCCAAGGATGGAGTTTTGATAAGGTCAGCGTTTGGGGTAAGGGTAACCTCGTACTTCTGGAACTGGTCAGTGATTTGGGGTACTTGAGCTGTGGCGTAAACTACTGAACCGTCCTTACTTTCAATGGAAACGGTGAGAGGACCCATGAAGGTGCCTTCGCTTTTGGCGTAAAAGGAAGCCTTATAAGTGGTGTAGTCGGGACGAATAGGAATGCCATAGTAGCCTTCGTTAGCAACGCCAATTCGCTGACCGTTAGTAACATTGCTGTTGACATTGAGACGCAAACTGGTTTTTAGCACTTCGTTTAAAGGATGGTCACGGGAAAGATAGATGCGACCATCCACACCTTCGGATTTGACCACTGAGTAGCCATCCAGATTAGCTCCTTGACGTTTGACAGACAATGCACGGTTTTTAATGAGTTCGGCATACAGACCTCCGTCTCCAGCGTGGTTAATTTCTTCAAAAAAGATACCCCAGAGAACGGGACTAATTTGGTGACCAGGTTTGTCAACGGTGACGTTTAAAACGGAACTGTATGTCACCCCAGAGGAAAGGAGGAGCCCACAGGCCGAAAGTAAGAAAAGGGAAAGCGACCTCATGTTGATTAGTAAATTAGTTAATGCAAGGACGGTGGGTTATAGACCACTAACTTAAGTCTGCATTTTGATCAACTCTTTTTTATAATAATGCCGAAAAATGTACAAAAGAACAGAATGGGAATAACAAGTAGTTTGGAGCATTTCCACTGTTTTTCCGATGGATTATATAAATATAAAAAATTATTATGCAAGTTGAGTAATTTAGTAATTTTAAGTACTTTATGTACAAAAACAATTTTTGATCCCGTGCTTGCCATTCCCACAATTATAAGTACATGCATGAATTGTCAAAGTCAAAACTGTCACACTTTGGGTGTTGAAACAAGTTCATTTGGAACTGACACCCAGGTCAGGAATGACATGATAGATAACGCAGCAAGGCTGTATTGAAATGGATATGCGATTGATAACCTATATTGTGCAATTGTACTTTAACATTATGACTAATATGTAATATGATGAAGTGGTTGTCAGTCAACTGAATTCGCTTGTTTTGCTTTATTATAGTTCAACAGTCCATTATTACACATTCCGGTAAAATAGCACGTTCTTACAAGTTGATAATAAAAATCAAATGAACTCATAATTAATTCTGAAGTCTAACATTATAATAGATTACGACATAAGATGAAATAGAACAAATTGATGGACAATGATGGGGAGATAGGTTACAGGTTCTACTTTGCATTGAAATCCCTTAACGCCTGAGCATAGACCAGCATAATCGCACGATTAAACCATTCGTGGTCCTTAACTTCCCGAATTTTCTGCAGATCTTCGGCGCTAAGATGCTTGGCTAAAGCCTCCAATTGAAACTCAGTCGGGGAATTTCCATCCTCGGTCTTCTTTCCTGCCTCCTCCTGCTCTTTCTTTAGCGTGACATTTTCTTGTTTGAGTTTTTTAGTCAGTTTGTAAAAGGCCGATGCTTTTCCTGGTAATGAACTCAACGAATTGATGAACTCCTTTAACTTCTTCAAATCATCATCCTTCTCCTCTTCTTCCTCTTCCTTATCTTCATCCTTGTCCTCAGCATCGTCATCATCATCATCGTCTTCATCCTCCTCCTCCTCCACTTCTTCATTATCATCAGAACTTTGGCCAACATAATCAGTATCGTTCTCGTCATCATCACTAATGTCCAACAACTCGTCCTCTTCCTCATTCTCGGGCCCCATCTTGGCTTTCTTTCCCCCTAACAAGTTATCCACAGCCTGAGCCACCGGATTACTAGGAGAAGCGTCGTCGTAAAGTTGACTAAGCGCACTTGTCGAGGTCCTCTTCCTTCTTCCGGATTTCTCTGAAAACGTAACAGCTTTCGGTTTGGAAACTGCAGCTAAAACAACAAAGAATTGGTCACCTTCAAACGCTTGACTAAATTAAATTACAAAACCTTTAATTAAAATTAAAACAAACCTTTAGTTTCCTTTGAATGAGTGTGAGCCTTGAACAACTTCCGGTCCTTGGTTTTAAAAGTGCACCCTTCAGTCTCGCAGGCGTACTCCGTCAAGTGCATCTTGGTGATGTGCTGCTGCAAAAAGGCAGGACCTGCGCACCGCTTTCCGCAGTCCCCGCAAACGTTTGCGGTGGCGGCTCCACTTCCGTCACCGATTTTCTGTTCACTCGCCATTACTTCGATAACCTTCACAAGTCAAACTTCGTCTTGCCAAAATCTTATCGAAATCTTTGGAAAATTATTGCCGACGAATCTGCCAACTTGCGCAATGCAACCAAATCCAAGAACGCTTCTTGGAATGAACGGCATTCAATCAAGCTAACAGCCGCGTGCTTCTGCCTTGCAAAGCTGACAATCTGATTGGCATCAAACTTGCTCAGAATTTGTGGACTATGAATTAATGACCATTTTTAACCGATTTTGTAACTTTGATAGTTTTTATTTAATAATTGTAACATAATTATAATAAATAGGTGGTTAGTAATTTATGTAATACTTTGTAACAACAAATTTACTGCTTTATTACAGCTTTATGCATAAAAAGCAGTAATAATTAAAAATTAGTTAACATTCCTAAGCATAATAACTTATTACTAGATTTTTTTACTGGAAGCGACGCTCCTTGCCTTTGGGATCATACCAGTCTGAGATCTGAGCGGGGTCGATGAGGTCGTCCAGATAGGGTTTCCACTCGCTTTTGTTTGTGCCAAACACTTTAAGGGAGTTTCTGGTCTGGGGTGACATGATGGGTTTGATAAGGTTCAGAATAAATTCAAAACTTTCTGGAGCTTTAGGAAAAAATAAAAATAAAATGATTAAAACGTAATCCAGTATTTCAATCATTAATCTAGAAAAATTTTTAATTGTTGAACTTACTGTTGACCATGATGGTACGGAAATTGGTGTTTGGCCAGTATTTTTCGTAGTGGCTGACAAAGCCCAGGTATAATGGCAAACCTGTCATTACCACATAAAAATATTAGATTGCATGTAATTAAAACTAAATTTATCCTTTAAATGCTTGTAGTACACTTACAGGTTGGACAAGCTTGATTGATCAGATTAAATCCGTCCATATTCAAAAGAAGAATCCATTGCGTGACATTTTGCCCTTGAGCTTGCAACTCACGAACTTTCCTGGTACCTCTTTCAATGCCCCGCAGGGAGTAATGAGTCAAGTGCTTGATCTTCCCAGCTACTGCCGCGGCACGCACATTCCAGTCACCGTAAAAGGCTTCAGTGACTACAAGTAAACAGTGCAATTATTTTAATTATTAGGCAGAAAGGCAATTAAAAGTGGGATAATGACATAGCAGGTTGAAATGCAATTAGTGGGGTAATGCAAGATATTAACGAACTACGTACTTGGTCTGCCTTCTTTGTCAAAACCGTCGTGGAATGCGGGATAGTTTCCTTTTGCTTCAAAATCGGCGAAAAATGTGGGATCTTCCCATTGATCCACTTTGGCTTCTTTTCTGAATTTGAGTGTCTGTAGAATTAAAGGGATAATTAATGATGGGGATTATGGCGATAATAAATATATGTTTTAAGGCAAGTAGTAAAGAACAAATGAAATTCGTACCTCTTTGATCATATCCTCTGCCTTTCTGGCGTTAAAAGAGGTTGCTATAGTAGGAAAACGAAAATCATCATGTTGAAAATATATAAGATTTCCTTCCAGTGATGAGAATAACATTTAATGTCGACTTTAATTACCTTGCAAATATTTTACCAAGTAAATCTCATCCTGCATCCACTTGTGGGGCACGATTTTGGAAACTGAATCTTTCAACTGTACATGAAAAATGTTCCAGAGGGTTAAGACTCGTTGCACTATTTTTGCATTAAAAAAAATTGTTTGTAAATTTCCGTACCTTTTGAAGGGATGCTTTTTGGGTAGGATTTAAAGATTCAAGCTCTGTAAAATATGGGGTAGCTCCTAGAACTACCGGCAATAAACTAATGAAACCGGCTACAGCTATTATCTTCATGGCTGAATAATGTTTTGGTTATCCAGTTGGGGCAAGGTGATAAACGGAAGTTGTTTCCACTACAACAAGCAAAAATGAACTAACTTAAGGTAAACATTGTTAACGGACTATATAAAGCAGTTTGCAATTTTTGCTGAAGCCACATCTGCAAAATAAATGGAACTTGCTTTAAAGCAAATTGTTAAAAGCTCAATTCTTCTGTCTGATTGCTCAATTTTTGGCAAGTTGCATCCGTCAGTGTTAAAAAACAATCACAGACGAATAGACTAATGGTATCATATTATATTAACCAATCTACAAAAAAAGCTACCTCTCACTCTTTTAATTACATCAAGTCCAGAAGGCCCAGTCAAGTATTTGAGAAAAAGGCGAGCAAGTTATAATTCTAGTCATTACTCGATACTTTGTGTTTCTATATTTTTGCAAATACGATTTGCACTTTGGACTTTATTTGAGTTTAGGTCTTTAGAACCATGATTACTAAAAACGTAGCTAGCGCTATTAAATACTAAAAAGCATGCTTAGCCGGCGTAATTGTAATCGTAATAAAATTCATCAATGAAATCAAGTAGCAAAATTTAAATTATGCTGTCGCATCGCATGTAGTAGCTCAATATTGTCTAATAGATGCTATCGGCGATCAATGCAATCGCCAATTGTTAAGTTCAGCATCAAGTTTAGGGCTCCGTGGAGAAAAGAGTTATCCAAGCTATCATTTTTTGTCAAATGGTATGAGACTAGTTTGTGATGTTTAGTTGGAGCCTACAATTGAATTTTCTTTCGAGTATATGCGAGCGAAGCGAGCAGGTTAGGTTATTTATAGGTTAGGTTATGTTAATGGAGTCTGTAAAAGTTTAAACCTCGGCGAGTGACGTGCGCAGTAAGCGCCATTGTGTACATTCACTCGAATCTGTCACACTACAATAAGAAATCGAATTTTGAGTCAATTTTGTACTTAAGCACCCCAATTACCAGCTTAAAAAATATGCAAATAGAGTTAATTTGCATAACAATAGAGTTAATTTGCATAACAATAGAGTTAATTTGCATAACAATAGAGTTAATTTGCATAACAATAGAGTTAATTTGCATAACAATAGAGTTAATTTGCATAACAATAGAGTTAATTTGCATAACAATGGAGCTAATTTGCATAACAGTAGAGTTAATTTGCATAATGTACTCCTCTCGGTTGAATGGTCATCCTTACCATTGTTTTGAATGTTTTTACTTTGTGGTTTTTAATTGGGTTCCAAAGTTTTTTAGGTAATTTCCTTTGTCATATATGCGAGCGAAGCCAAGCGAGCATTTTAGGTATTTTTTTATGTTAGATTAATGAAGTGTGTACAGTATTAACAACTTTGAGTGACGACATACGAGCGCAAACTTTTAATATGTCTGAATTGTCTGATAAATTTACAAGGAGGAACCCATTTGTCTTTGGCTCTGAGGAGCCCTAAACTTGATGCTGACCGTTAAGTTCAATGCAAAACCAAGACTCAAGGATTTTTCATGAAAAGGTAAAAAACATACTTCCTATTTTTTCTACCAATGATAATCAAGCGGATTTCTTAAGTATTTCCACATTATGGGTATTAATTCACCTGAAAGGGTTAAAAGAGATTTGTGGTGATTTTTTGTATTATAGGTAAAGATCAAACGTAGTGACTAAGGTGAATACCAAAAATTGCATGGCGATAGTTGCGCAGAAACCAATCACCTTGGACAAGCAGCAATGTGCAAACTTGCCAAACCAGATTTTTTAATGATTTACTATGGAAATAATCTTTTATTCAAATTATTCAATTACCTGGGTAGTTTGAGTATTAGTGGTACTTTAATTACGTCGTGTTATCAGTTAGCAAATTACGCAACCCAAGTCCGGATAAAAATTTGCATAAATCCAAGCAGAGACCCAGATTTCATTGAAAAATACATTAAATAGTTCAATCCAAATAAAAGTACGTATATATTCCAAATTGCGCAATCAATGCTAAATGCTAACTTTTTTTGTCTATAGCACAACAAAAACGGATGTTCATGTTCCAGCAAATTATAAGATATGTACCTAGATAAAACAAATTCTTTTAGAGGAAATGGCACCAAATTTTGGGTAGTTTGGTCATTCCTGGAAGCATTAATATTAACGAGCACATTTCCGGTAAACTCAGGTTAGCTGTAGTAATGCTTTTTAATCCGGCACAAGAAAAAACATGTTTTTCGCATTGCTAGGAAAAACACAACTACTTGCTTGAACAATTAAAGCAAACCAAAGCAATAATTAAACCTTTGCCAATGGTGCATTAAAATGACATTCATTTCCGGTTGTAAAATGAAATGACAATGGTAATGAAAAACATCAACATTATCCTTTTGTCATTTACCCTCCGCACAATTCCAAGGCTTGCGAGCACGCGTTCTCTGTTTACTTGGTAACGAAAATGCAAAAAGAAGGAAGTCCAAATTAAAAGAAATGCATCTTAGTAAACCTTTCGTAACCTTTGCAATGTCAATGTAGCAGTCTGCAATGCAATAAAATTTGGCAAGTGCCAACTAATTAATGGTAGACATCCTTGCTTGTTATATAGGAGTGGATAGCAAAATGTACGTTTACCTGACTAATGACATTCATTTCATATTACCTATATACAAGATACCACACATAGGTATAAAAAAATATTTTGTTGGTTCCCTATATTCTTCAATCTATACCGGCATTCGTCAATTTAAGTATCTATTCCGCCCGGCATTTCCCAAATTTAAATTCCAATAGAAATTGTCAGAATTGTAACATGAAAAGGTTTCCATTTCTTTTTGAAGTGCTACAGTGCTTGGGGAAAGGAAAAATGTGTTTTTAGAACTATTGAAACTCTAAGATGGCATAATCATAACGTATGCATAATGAAATCGTAACAAAGTGAAACTGAAACATCCTTTTAAAATGAATGAATTGTTGTGAAACTAGGTAGTTTAAATCCCAGATAAATAATGTTTAAAAACTGGAAACTACCAAAAATATACATAAACACTAAAAAATTAAACCTCTCATCCTGCCCCAATAGAAATAAATTAATTATTCAAAACAGCAAATAAGTTGCCACTGTTTCCAATGCAATTACCATGGATGATGCTGCATCATTGATACACAATCAAATTTGTTGAGCAGCGGCTGTTGTTGTTACTGATAGCTTGTGTTGTTTTAGTTACGTCAATAAGTAAATATAACCTTTGGCTATTACACTTGCTACAAAGCATTTCTTTGTACAGTAACATTAATTTATTTAGATTCAAGTTAACACTAAAGGTCCAAAGTCTGCATAAACTCGTAAAAGGTTAGCAAACCCAATAATGAGCAGAACACACTTCCAAGGAAAACCACTCAAAAAGATTTGTTTATTTTCATTTGTTTATACGTTCAACGTTATTGAATCTTCTAATTGATAAACAAAAATGACATTCTATGTGACAAACATTGCAAGTTCCAATTCACAAAACTGTTGCTTCCTGAATATGACAGACCAAATTTTTACAAAGATGAAAGAATGCAGGTTTAAAATTGCAGCAGTTTTCAAATAAAATACCATACAGCTCAATTGGTTGTATATTTTACATTTTACAAAAACGAAGAACTTTTCCTGAATTTGTTTTCATGCTTAAAATAAATACTTGTTTTCGTGGAACACTATTTTAAATTAATATTTACTCAATTTTATTTATCCGTGTATAAATTCATTACATTTGGGGTTTACACAGTTAAATTTTTTTCAGCCAAAAAGGGATTATAAGCCTTTTTAAAATTTCTACCTCTATGGAGACGATGAAATTGTTAAGCAAAAATAAGCCAAAAATAAGCTTTTTTTTTTACTTACAATCGAAAATATTGGCTGTTTCTAAGAAACCGTGAAAACCCCAATTATCTAGTAACTACTTCTAGTTATCTAGTTGTTGATAGAGCCAAACATGAACTTTCGCGGAATGATCTATATCGATATTAATCTCCTACTAAATCAATAATATCACATCTGATGTTTAGTTTAGACAAGCATTTACTGCTAGCCAGAAAATGGCATTTACTAACCAAAGCGTTAATTTTAACTTTCCTGTTGGCGAACTTTAGCTCCTCCATACCAATCAGAAATTTCACTGAAATCCACATGCTTTTCAAGAAATGGTTTCCATTGTGATTTATCTGACGAAAACATTTTTATCGCAGCCCTGGCTCCAGGAGACATTACTGGCCGCACAATACGAAAGAGTGTTGAAAATTCTGGGGGAGCTAGAGTTGTGTTTTAAAAACTTGTTATAATTGCTAGAAGTTAGTTAGTAGATGGGTATGTTAATAAAACATACAGGTTGTTAATTAAATACTTTAAACTTACTGTTAATATTCCAGAATCCGTATGCACTGTTTGGATAGTATCGATCATTGCCACCAGCCAAATTCACTAATATTGGTAAACCTATCAATGAAGAATAAGAAAGTAAGCATGTCAGCAATCATTCTGCATTTCATTTTAAACTTTGAAATAAAAATTGTCATATTAGATCACTTGCATGCTGGACATGCCTGTTCAGCAACTGAAAATCCGTCCATGTTAAGCTAATGGATTGGAAGTTAGAAATAAGTCCAATAATTTATTATTACAGTACTACAGTATTACAGTATAAAATCAAATGCAAATGTTTTAAAAATCAACGTTAAATTTACAATAGCGATCCATTGAGTAACATTGTGCCCTTTTGCCTGCAGCTCACGCATCCTAACGAGCGATCGTTCTACACAATTTACCTGCAAGTGTAATGTAACATTTTTTAAGTACCCTGCAATGGCTGCTTTGCGAATCGGCCATTTTCCAAAAGCGATTTCACAAACTACAAATATTGAATCAAAGTAAATGAAATTTAGATATGAGCTAAGTGATTAGGTGTGTATAATTTTTTTAAAGTTTTGACTTGTACTAACTTGGTCGCCCCTCCTTATCAGATCCGTCCGCGTAAAGTGCGTAGTCTTTCTGTAAAGCATCAAAGTATTCGGGTGGATTGCTAATCAATTCATCAATTTTATTTTCCTGACGCCACTTGAGCGCTTCCTTCAATTGTCGCTCCGACTTTGGAATATTGAAGTTATTGACTAAATACAAAAAGAAATTTAAAAAATGATTTTTTAATGAAAAAAATAATAATTTAATTGTTGCCATTGTGTTCTCACATTGCAGAAACCTGAAAAGAAAAAAATCAGTGTTATGTCGATATAATGTGAAAGTTCTAAAATATATCAAATAAGCTAAATTAACCTGAGAAGATAGATTTCTTCTTTCATATAATCATGAGGTAAAACTGGTGACATTGAGATTTTTAGAGATGCCAACGCTTTCCGTTGCGATGGAGTCAACGCTTCAACCTCTGAATAATAATTTTCTCCCTTTGCTATCAGAATCAATTGCAATTGTAGTAGAACTATTAAAACTAAGGTTTCTAGTAAAAATGACTTTTGGATAAGATATGCCATGATTTATTGGAGAGAAAGCATGAAGTTTAAAGCCTACACTAGATAAAAATTCGTAAGAAACTGACACTATGCAGTTATAAACGCTGCCCTTTTATATGAAGGGTGCATGCATGCATCATGCATGAAAAAAGATTTATGGCAGTTGGAGAAATTGTATAAAAATTGTTTCAAACCAGAATTTGTTGGTATTTCCATAATCTATTAAAAACCTTGGGTTACCCATCGCCTGATGCCCGTTTTACATCCTAGCAATAAGTTAATTTATGTAAATGCGAATTTTGTAAGACCTAATTTGCAATTTTTGCGTTGGTATACATACAAGCTCCATTACTTTCTTTGACAAATGACGTCAAGCAAGCCGAAAGGTCAAGGTTTCTGGCCAACAAAGTTGACTTAAATAGTCTACTTTTTAACCATTAAATCCATTATCTTGTCAATAAAACACTGGATACAGCATTGCATGATTAAATCAATGAATGATAAATATGCATACCTGCTGTGAGAGGTACAGAAAAAAATTACTGCGCAAAAATGAAAACTTGCAAAGCAGGCATTATGTTAGTGTAGGTCACTAATCACTAAAATGTTGGATTGACAAGAATAAAAACTGTAATATTCGAAATAGGTAACTATCCACTCCACTTCTTTCACTTTTTTTATTTATAAATTTTCAAGAGAATAATATTTGCAACTTCTTGCAAGCAATATATTCCAGTTTTCATCGAACCAGTCCAGTCAAGCAGGTATTCCAGATTATCTGAAACGCAAGGAATGAAATGGAAATGATATAGCTAAAACCAGTTTGCAAATCATGGAAACTGATGCACCTAAAACCGCTACAATACAATTAGAGATTATGGTCTGTCATTTGGATGGATTCTAAGCAACACGTTACTACTCCTTTCAGATTTACGAAATAAAAAGATTTACCAGATTTTTGTATGATTCTTTATTTCATATATGTAACTAGGTACCTATATTAAAATATGATTGTCATAAGAAATAGCACAAATATAGTAATGTTGAGAATGAAATGTCATGGTGATTAAGTGATTAAACGTCAATCCGACGAGTCTTGTCTCCTCCAAACATATCACCAATTTCATTCAAATCTATATTCTTTTCCAAAAACGGTTTCCATTGTGACTCATCCGACGTAAAAACTTTAAACGCAGCTCTAGCACCCGTTGACAAAAGTGGTCGTGCAATACGAAAGACAACAGCGAATTGTGGAGGAGCTGAAATTGTGACAAATATTTTTACATGTAATTATTTATCGTAATTAAGGATACTTAATAACTTCCAATGTCCATGGCATAATATGCAAGAGTAATAGATGTTTTGTACATACTGTTTGTAAGCCAAAATCCGTATGCTCCGTTTGGGAAGTATTTATCATTGCCCGATGCTAAATTAACCACCAATGGTAAACCTAAGATCACAGATAGGTAAATTCAGCAAGTTATACTACAGTTATAAAGTTTTTACAGCAACTTACACGCTGGGCAAGCATGCTCAATAAGTGAGAAGCCTTCCATATTTGCCTAAGTAAAATAAAATACAGTTTTCATGTCTAATTTCAACCTAGTAACTGTAGTACAATTATATTGTTAAAACTTTAACTAAGCAAAATTACAAGAAAGACAAATTGTGTGACATTTTTGCCCTTTGCCTGTTGCTCTCGAACCCTTTCCAATGCCCGTTCTGCACAATTTACCATCATGTGAATGGTCACGTTTTTAATGTGTCCAGCAGCGGCTGCTTTTCGAACTGGCCAACGTCCAAGCGGGACTTCACATACTGCACCAAAACAACCGAAAATGTCGTTACTGTCGAATGGCAGTGCAATTATAGGGTACCAACCTTAACAGTACCCATTTCGCATAGGTACTTACTTGGACGACCCTCTTTATCGAAACCATCGTTGAAAATTGGAAACTCCTTATTCAAAGCTGCAAAATAATCGGGTGGATTTGCAAGTATCTCGTCCACATTATTTTCCTCCCTCCATTGCAATGCCTCTTTTAAATGTCGCTCTGACTTTGGAATGTTGAAATTATTAACTAGACAAGATAAAAAACTTTGGCTATAGAAATTCTATTGATTCATTTCAAAGAAAATCGGAAAATTTTTTAAGGTTTTAAACTTTATATTATTTTTTGCTTACATTTCAAGAAGTTAATTAGAAATGTATCTTCTTCCATAAACGTTTTTGGAAGAATGGGCAGCATCGAAGTTTTGAAGGCATCCAACGTTTTCCTTTGTGACTGAGTCAGACTTTCAATCTCTGAATAATAATTTTCGCAACTGGACAACGGAAAAAGTTGTAACGATAGCGTTGTACTGAAAACTAATAAAATCGTCTTAGAAATCTGCGTCATGTTTCTACTGAAAAGTTTGAAATTTTTTTAGGAATACGTTTAAGGAATTGGGAGCAAGATGCAAATGCCTCGTATGGAATTTGTATTTGATAATTAAGAATGCATCTATCTAGTTCTGTTCTATCCAAAAAATCTCAATAAGAACTGATAGTTCTCAATAACCTATGGTGTGGTATTTATATGAAATACAAAGGTGTAATCAATAAACAAAAAATATATTTACTACTGAATCAGGAAAACTGCCAGAAATATTTTTTAAGTCAAGACTACGCGTGCAAAACTTGTTTTTGTTGGTGTTTGTAATTACCATGGTCGATGGTCCTTAAAAAGAATCGATTTTTTGCTAGAAACTTAAATCTGCTCTATGTGCCAAGTTTTAATACCTACGTTAGGTTGATCTTTTAAAATGAATAGATGATATGTCAATAAAAACCTTGTTTCTATCACAAAAACACAAAAACAAAAAAGGGATCATCATTTTTTGCTTATGATGATGCTAGACAACAACAGACGTTACCCAGACTTTTAATCCAAGTTCAGCACCTCTAAGGAATCACATTCTAAACTGACAAGGTGACAGGCTAAAGAGTCCGAATTGGCCAATCCTTCTATCTGCATGGATTCGTCATTGTAGATGAGGTCATTTGTCTATTTTGCTTACAGAGGTCATTCTGAATGACTCATTCAAGTTGAAAATTCGTACCCAGATAGATGCATGTTTCGAAACAGTTCATTTTGAAGCACAAAATTACGGGGAATTTAACCAACAAATAGCATTGGCATATTGTTTTTATGTATTTGCGCAATTACATAAAAAATAGAAATGTGAATGGCTAGCTATCGAGAAACTAACACCTATTGATTCTATACATTACTCAGTAACAACAAATTAATCGGCTATTACTATTACAATAATATAGATTCATTCACTCACTACCATCCCATAAAAATAGATGCACGATTATTCGTGTCGTGGAAAAGTTGTTTAAGGAAAACTTAAATAAATTAGGCACTTGGTGTACGACGGGCAGCAATGTAACCAACTAATATAATATTTTAATGCACCGTTATATAAATCCCTAACTAATTACTAGTTTTTAACAAAGAAGGCAACATTATCAAGATAACGCGCTTACAAGATAAAATATAACATAAAATTTACGATCACGTGTTTGCTGAAAGGACATTTGCAGAACAAAGAAAAGAAATGCGCATTTTCTGAAAGAACTGACGTTTTTCGTCAATAACATTTTAATTGTTGGTCATGATAGTTATGAATACAATAAGCAAGTTACTACGAGAAATACAAATCCAAAATTTGTGAATGAAGAAAGGTGCAAATTAGCTGTAAAATGCTGAAGCATATGATTTGTTCAAATGTAGTAAACTGGTGAAATTATGACCGATTGCAATTTTTACAACGAAAGCTAGTGTCATTTTACAATTTATGTAACGCAAATAAAAATGAATATGACGTACGTACCTGCATTCATTCATTTACATTTTTTACAATCGATTCCAGTCGATGTAAAATGGGCTTTGTCCCAAACACCTAATTCAGTTACGAATATGAAGCGATATATGTACCTATATAAAACGCACGTGAATGAATACAAATATGTATCTACTTGCTTTGACAATACTAAATAAATGCAGAATAGAACAAAAACTGGGAACAAAAACAAATACGTAAACATAAATAAGAACAAGTACGGCAACATTGGTGATTAGTATAGTAGTAATCATGGTTTATTTAATGTAATCTTGTACTTTCTTCCACAAAATAAAAAATTTGTTAAACAACTTGAAAATCTTAGAAAATTCAACAAGATATGTACTTTAGTGTTATTTTTTAATGGTATAATAATATATTCTACCAACATGCTATTTTTAAAATATTCTTATTTTATATTGATAAATCTTTTTTGAATAATGATTGTTTGATTTAGTGTCTTCAATAAACTCAGTGTTGAGTTCTATCTTTAGCACCACCAAACCAGTGCGAAATTTGATTAAAGTCAACCCGTTCTTCTAACCATGGCTTCCATTCACGCTCATTAGAGGTATGCACTTTGAATGCAGCTCTGGTGTTAGCAGACATGGCAGGTTTGATTAAATTAAAGAAAGTAGCAAAAACGTCCGGAGCTATATGCAAATATATAAAACAGAGTTTCATATAAATGCTCCTTGCCATTACAGAAAATGCATAATCAAATTTTCAGTTTATAAATATAAATCTTACTGTTAATAAGCCAATATCCGTGGGATAAATTTGTGTAGTAATGATCTAAAGCTGCAGCCAAAGTTACTGAAAATGGTATGCCTAACGCATCAAATTATTTTATGCATAAGTTAAGTGGCTTATCAAATTACTGAATAAACAATAAATTCCAAAATGCTCTTTCCAATAAACTTACAAGTAGGACAGATGTGTGTCCGGACGCCAAATCCTTCTAGGTTTTGCAGCATAATGTACTTAAGCAAGTAGCAAGTTACATTATTAGACATCACATTATACATTATTACATTATATATGTATAATATTGTGCTTATACCTGAGTGACGTTTATTCCCTTAGCCTGTTGTTCCGCCAATCTCATAGTCAATACTTCCATACCGTTAACTAATAAATGTTCAGTTAGCTTTTTCAGCTTTCCAGCCACAGATACATCCCGAACGTTCCATGACCCAAAATATAGCTCACAAATAGGTCGCCCTTCCTTGTCAAAAGCATCTTGGAATATTGGATAATCTTTGTTCATATCTGCAAAATATCCGTCATCCTTCTTTTCTAGCAATTCGTCAATTTTAAACTCTTTTCTCCATTTAATCGCTCGTTCCAAATGGAATTCAGACTTGGGGAGGCTGTACTGGTTGACTAAATTTTAAAAGCATGCCTAAACATCAAACTTGTTCTAGTGACTATATTAATGACCTTTAATATAAAAAATAACTTACACTGAAGAATTTTATTCAAGTAGATGGGCTTCTTCATATATTCCTGGGGCACTTTATCTGCCGCAAACTTTACAAATTTGTCCAGCGTTTGCCGTTGTGCTGGAGTAAGAGCCTCCAACTCCGAATAAAAATTTTCACATTTGGCTAATGCGAAGAATTGAAGTAATAAAACTGCAACAATTATGCAGGCTTTTGAAAACGGTTTCCAAACAGCCATAATGAATGCTGCTCACTGTTGGGGCGACTGAAGATACACTTTTAAATTTCTAATAACTTGGCTGTTGATTGAACAAAGTTTTAGTTTGAATTATGAAAACAAGTTGTCGTACTCTTGCTTTTATACGAAAAGTCCAGGAAAAATCAACCTTTTAATTCTATGCCTCAAAAATGAATAGTTAATTAGTCAACAACGAGCACGTTACATAGACATTGACATGATAAAAAAGTTTAACTAATGACTAGACTGGTTTTTACTAAAACACTGATTGTATTGTATTGTATTGTATATTTTATTAAAGTGTTATCTGCATTCAGTCTTTTCAGTCTGATTTTAAATACATAACACTGGTGTCATTCCATAATACATAAGGTGCCATTTAACATTCAAGCAAGGTCATTTCCATATATATTTCTGTTAACTACAAAACTACATAAAACTACATAAATAAAAATTTTCTTTCTTCTATTATAATTTCTTTACAAGTATCTGAGAATATTTCATTAATAGTTTTTTGTTCTTCCCATTTGGGTTTAACTAATTCATTATTTAACTTTTTATAGTAGTCGTTCCAAAGAAAAATTCCATACCATTTTAATGAGTTTTTATACATTGTGGTTGGGATAGTTGGTGGAATCTTAAATCTATTTAATTGATTTTGTTGTTCTCTGCTAGTTATGAACCAATTTTTAAAAAGACTACTTCTTTTGAATTTGAATACAAATTTTAGTATTAGCAGAGTTTTTCGCTCGTTAATGGTCAACAATCCAATTTGTTTATACAATTTGAAAATATCAATTTTACTGAAATTTTTCGTTTTTGAGAACCATTTTTTGTTGTATGATGGGTAGAAATATGATATTAGAAATCTGCGAATTTGATTTTGAAACTTATTGACAAAGGTATTGTTATTGGGTGACCAAAAGATTATACCGTAATCGATTATACTCATGTAATATGCTGAGATTACGCTTTGAAGAAAATTTAGGCTAATCATTCGCTTTATACTATGAAGCTTAGCTAAAGCGCAGTTAAGTTTGCGTTCAACATTTTCACAGTGTACTTTGTAAGATAAATGCGAATCTAAGTGTACGCCTAGATATTTGAAACTAGATACTAATTCTATACTTTTTCCGTTTAAAATTAAATTACCTATATTTTGTTGCGATGATTTAGTATCGTGTGACTTGCTAAATACCATGTATTTAGTTTTTGATACATTTATGGTTAGTCCGTTTTTTGTACACCATTCATTGAAAGCGGCTAAACATTCATTCAGTCTTTTTGTGCCTTCAAGAAAGCTTGTACAGCTAGTATAGATAACTAAATCATCACAGTACAATGTGTACGGAAGGTTTATAGCAGTACCTATATCGTTCAAAAACAGGGTAAAAAGTAAATTACCTAATATACTGCCGGGGGGTACCCCTGATTTTATGCTGTACGTACCGGATGTATAGTTTCCGTTTGTTATTGTAAATTTACGATTTGTAAAGTAACTTATTAGCAAATTTATCTGATAAGGTGGAATTTTGTTTTTGAAATCTTTCATTAGTTTATCTATTAGTTTTTCATTGGAGACGCTATTGAAAGCCTTGGAAAAATCTATGAACGCCGCGATGGCGTTACCTGACTTTACGTTTAAATACTCGTATATGGCTTGTGTAAAGACTGCTATTGCTGTTTCACATGACCTACCCGATCTAAAACCATGCTGGTTTTCATCCAGTAGGTCTGATACACAAGTAAGTAGTTTACAATATAATATTCGTTCAAATATTTTTACAATGAAAGGAAAGTTGAATATTGCTCTATACGAACTAGATAACAAAAGTGACCCTTTTTTCTTATAAAGAGCAATAGCGGACGCTTCTTTGAAATTGTCCGGTATAATTCCAGAACAAAAAATGCTTAGAAATAGTACAGTCAATGGTATTGCTAATGTATTTGAAAACTGTTTATAAATTTTCATTGGAACGTTATTCTTTCCATCTTTTGATTTGTTTACATAGCCTATTGCCTGTTCTACTTCAAGTGGAGATAATTCAGGATTATTGCTAATTTCGTTGGAGGTTTCTTTAAATTCATTACAATATTTCTCATAATTTGATCTACAATCTTCGACATTACTGATTGAATTTGTAACTGTAAATTCATTTGCTAACTTTTTACAAATTAACTCATCTTCAGTTATTTCTACTTTGTTGTCGTCGATTAACTTTGTGATTTTAGGATTGGTTTTGTTTTTGTATTGAATTAATTCGTCGATTATTTTCCAAGCTTCTGCCGAATTATTTACATTTGCTAGTTTGGAGTTAAAATATTGCTTTTTTGCTGATCTAATAGCATTATTTACATTATTTTTTAATTTTCTGACTTTGCTAATTAAAGATGAATCATTTACTGACTTTACAATCATTAAATCTCTATTTTTACACAATTTTGACAGTTTAGAGTTGAACCATGGAGTATTTTTACCTTTTACTTTACGTTTCACTATCGGTGCATGTTTATTTAAGATATTATTTAATGCGCCTTCGAAAACAATTGAGTTTGTAATTGGTGTAGTAGAGGATTTTAGAAACGACCAATCGACTTGCTTAATATCAGTTATAAATTGGTTTTCATTAATTTGCTTGTAATTTCTATAGGAAATCATTTTTGGTGGTTCAGTTTGATTTGGTGTAACTATGACTGTGTACACCATATTGTGATCGGAGTTACTAAATGGAATTGTATCACTAATTTTGAACTTCATTTCTGATGAAATATATAAATGATCTAGTAAAGTTTTTGTCGTAGTGATTTGGTTTCCTAATTTTCTACTTGCAATGCGGGTTGCTTTTTTAATAGATTGAACAATATTGTGTTCTCTAGCTAGACCTAATACTCTGTTTCGTTCTGGTGTATTTTTTAAAAGATCAATGTTTAAATCACCCATAATTATAAATTCATACTTTAAAGCTCTAAGATAACAAAATAGCTGTTCTATAAATGTTATAGCCTGTTCATTAACCCGGTCTGGAGGTATGTATATTGTTGCTACAAAAATGGGTTTTTCAAATTGGCTAAATACCTTTACAATTGTACATTCAATTAATTCTGGAGGTTCTAATGGAATGTCACATATCTCATAGTTGTATTTTTCGTTTATATATAATAGAGTACCACCACCTTCTTTTATCAATCTATCCTTTCGTACTGTAAAATATAATGGTACATTAAACATATTATCGTGATTTCTTGGTTTAAGTTTAGTTTCTGTAACTGCTAATAATATTACACGCTGTTCGTTAACTAGAAACTCCCTAATTTCTTCGTATTTATTGCTTAAACCATTGATATTAATATGAGCAATTTTTCGACCTGCTGGTAATCGTTGTACATAACTATAATCTTCATCCGGTGTAAGTAATATACTGCTATTTGCGGCTACATTTGTCACGTCAAGTGGAAGTAAGTCTAAAAGATCTTGATTACATGTTTGGTTGACAACATTATTATTTGATGTACAATAATTACATGTTTTATCGTAAATTACATAGACTGGCTTGTTTTGATGGTATCCTGTTGGCTTGATGAACTGTCCCCGTATTCCACATTTAGTACATGGGATCCATTTGTAAGGCGTCTCGACCAGTGCGTTTGACTCAGCCATGGTGGATAATCGATTACAAGTTTAAAAAAATTACATAGTTAGTTCATGTCTAATTGTAGTAACAGAATTTCATTATGCGAGAATAGATGCTGCATTTTAGTAGATTTGCTGATTAGTGTTGGTTTTGAACATCCTTCTGAAGAAATATTGTTATTCAGCTTACATGATTAAGCCCGTATTTATACCCAGCTCGGGCCCAGCTGCAGTGATTGTGATGTGCTAGGAGCACTTGATGATAATACATCCTTCAGCTGGTTGGGGTGACCTGATTCAGGCGGTGAGGATGTATACGTCCACATTGTGCCCAATTTCTGAAGTTTTGTTGGCACTGAATGAAACCACTGATTAACTGATGAAATCATAACCAAAATTGATCTTTGACACGTTAGTATGTTAAGAACAGTTTTCTTGTTAAAATGGTGCTACTATGAAATATTTAAAAGCACAATTTTAATTGTTTAAAATATAATTTAGAAGGACGATCACAGAATAGATGTGCACGTCAGCAGCAGCAGCAGCGTCATGTTCACCTACATAAGGTATCGTTGTAATTACCATGGTTTTTCGTATAATGTACTGCTCTAACAAGAAATTTACACTTTATGGGTTTTACACATTAACAACGGGGTTGACTTTTGCGAAATTTGAAATTATATATGCGGCAACAATCGGGGATTTGTTATATTATATTGTTATGAAAAAGTTGCTAAGGAAAACTTTAAATAAATTAGGTATACAAATTGCCGGCTCAATTTTTTAGTTGTTGAGGTAATGCGTTTCAACACTAAACCTGCTGTGATAAAACTAACTATATGCTAGAATAGAACAAAAACTTGAAAAAAACTCATTACACAGCTTTGGTGATTTGAAAGTACATAGAGTTTATTAATTGTAATCTATTGTAATTTCTTCCACAGAATGACAATTTTGTTGAACAACTTGAAAATCTTGGGAAATTCAAGAGGATAATAATTATTATTAACGTTATATTTTAATGGTATAACATATTCTACCAACATAATATATTTACTAGTTTAAAAGTATTCATATTTTCTATTGATATCATTTTTGAATAATGAATAACATTCATTTGATTTAGTGTATTCAATAAACTCAGTGCTGAGTTCTATCTTTTGCACCGCCAAACCAGTGTGAAATTTGATTTAGGTCAACCCGTTCTTCTAACCATGGCTTCCATTCACGCTCATTAGAGGTATGCACTTTAAATGCACCTCTGGTGTTAGCAGACATGCCAGGTTTGATTAAATTGAAGAAAGTAGCAAAAACGTCCGGAGCTAAACAAAAATTATATAAAACAGGCTTTCACATATATGTATATATACATTCTCCTTGCTACTACAGAAAAACAATCGAATCCGGTTTTATGTGTGTTTTTATGCTATATGACTTGTTTCAAAGACTTCAAATGATGCTATATGATTTTTTGGGGCAATTTGAACTGATAATGCCAAAATGTGTTTCAAAATCCCCTGAGTATTTGTGTGCCAAAAGTTCATTTTGCCCCAAAAAATCATATAGCATCATTTGAAGTCTGAAAAAAGTCATATAGCACAAATTGTAAGAGTTTTCTTATAGCACATCCTGTAAAGTTGCCATCAATATGAATCTTACTGTTAATTAGCCAAAATCCGTGGGCCAAATTTGTGTAGTAATGATCAAAAGCTGCGGCCAAAGTTATTGAAAATGGTATGCCTAAAGCAACATAGTATTTTTATCCACATGGCTTATCAAATTACTTAAATAACAATAAACTCCAAAATGCTGCTCCCAATAAACTTACAAGAAGGACAAATATGTGTTCGGACGCCAAATCCTTCTAGGTTTTCCAAAATAATGTACTAAAACAGGTAGCAAGTGATATTATTCGACATGTTAAAATTTACGGAAACCATATAATTAATATATGGTATAATATATATATTTATTATGGTGCTTATACCTGAGTGACGTTTATTCCCTTAGCCTGTTGTTCCGCCAATCTCATTGCCACTACTTCCATACCGTTAACTAATAAATGTTCAGTTAGCTTTTTCAGCTTTCCAGCCACAGATGCATCCCGAACGTTCCATTGTCCAAAGAAAAGCTCAAAAATAGGTCGACCTTCTTTGTCAAAAGCATCTTGGAATATTGGATAATCTTTGTTCATATCTGCAAAATATCCGTCATCCTTCTTTTCTAGCAGTTCGTCAATTTTAAACTCTTTTCTCCATTTTAACGCTCGTTCCAAATGAAATTCAGATTTGGGGAGGCTGTACTGGTTGACTATTAAAACATGCCAAACGTTTACCTAAACATCAAACTTGCTCGAGTGACTATATTAATAAACTTTGATATGAAATGTAAGTTACATTGGAGAATTTTATTCAAATAGATGGGCTTCTTCATGTATTCCTGGGGCACCTTATCTGCCGCAAATTTTACAAATTTGTCCAGCGTTTGCCGTTGTGCTGGAGTAAGAGCCTCCAACTCAGAAAAAAAAGTTTCACCTTTGGCTAATTCGAAGGATTGAAGTAATAAAACTGCAACAATTGTGCAGGCTTTTGAAAGCGGTTTCCAAACAGCCATAATGAATGCTGCTCACTTTTGGGGCGACTGAAGAAACACTTGAATTTGTTATGACTTGATTGAACAAAGTTTTAGTTTGAATTATTAAATCAATTTGTCGTACTCTTGCTTTTATACCAAAATTCCAGGAAAAATTAATATTTAATTCTAGGCCTCAAAAATAAATAGCTAATTAGTAAACAACGAACATGTTGCATAAACAGTGACAAGATAAAAAGGTCCAGAGTCCAGACCTTATGACCCGACTAGTTTTTACTAAAACGTGAACTGACCGATATGGTCACGTATTGGATGAAAAAATTATCATGTCAATGGCATTTTAGAGTTTCTCCAGGAAATTACTATTAGCATAATGAATTGCGGAGTTATAAGTTTGAGGAAAGTTTCTCAAAATCGCAGAATGAAAAAAAGTTGATCTTTTCTGAAAATACGTGAATGACATTGCTAATTATCATAAAATCGTTGATCATCTGAGTTATCCTTTAGCAGACACAAGGAAAATGTGCGAAAAATGCTGTGACATTCGTACAGGTAAAATAGTTTCTTCAAACTAGCCGCATTATGATTTATAAACAAAAAAGCTAGTATCGAATGCTAAAAAATGCAAATTGAAGAAGATGACGCACGTCCAAACAATATGCATTTACATTTGTTATCATTTATTCTAGAAGGTTGTTGTTTGGCTACTAAAATTTCATTACTTCATCATCGTTTTTATACATTTACAATAAGGTTTTAAAAATATAAGGAAAGCAAATAAATGCATTGATGGTGTTAGTAACACCGAGCTAACTAATTAGCTCATTATTGTTTGTTTTTGTAACATTAACACTTTTTGAAGACAATTTGACATTAAAAAGTGGCAAAGCAAAATTCATAAAATTATTGCTGATCCAGGTTTCCCTAGTGATTTTCCGAAATGTTGAATGCTACCAGTTACCAATTAGAAGCAGCAAATAACTTTTAATAGACTCATTTTGCAAATAAAAAACATGCTGGCACCTGTATAGTGTTAATTAGTTATAATAGAACGTCAAGACGCTAATCATTTCACAAGACCTAGAGTAATTAAATGTATCGTTCCTTTGTATTTTCGTTTTTAACTTTGAAATGATTCAGATTTTGCGTGGGTTGAATCAAACCCTTTAAGTGATGCCTTCAGTAAACGTCAAATTGTCAATTTGATTAAAATTATCTGAAGCTAATAGGTTTAATTTAAAAATCAATTTGACATATAACAGTCGTGTACATCAAAGTAATTCGGAATAATGCAGCTATTATTTTGCAACCTTACATGCAATGATGATTTACTGATATATATTTCGCTGACATGATACATACTGATAAGGGTCAGATGCGGTCAAATTTGCCAGCAGAACTGCCAGAACTAGTAAGTCACCCGTCATGGACATCCAACATCATCGGAGCATATGAAATGTCGTGATTGCATAAGAAATGGGTCCATTAGTTGTCAATCATACACCAGAGCTAAACAGATAAGTGTCACTGTCACAACTGTCAACTCTACTTTCATTATCTGAATTTCAGATTCTGAAAATGTAACATATTAATTGTGAGTCAAAGTATTGTCATAATTTGGTGTACTGATATTTCCATGTACAGTCTTCGCCAGGATTCCGTTGATTAATGACAATGAAATCATTTTCGCTTCTGTGTGCAATTACGCTGCTGGGTTTGGCAAATGCCCAGCAGCCAACCTTTACCAACCCGATTTTGGACAGAAACTCTGCAGATCCCTCTGTTCTCCGAGTAGGTGACTCGTACTATCTAACCCTTTCCGAGAATCGAGAGACTGAGCTGACCATTTTTAAAAGCCCGATTTTGACCAGCTTCCGCCATGCAGAAAGCAAAGTGGCGTACAGAGCTCCGTCCGGATACCGTGACCTTTGGGCCAGTGAAATGCATGAAGTAGATGGTCAACTTTACATTTACTTCACCATGCAAAATAGTACGCATAACCATCGCATGTACGTAACCAAAGCAGAAGATCCCACAAATCCCATGGGAGAATGGAGCGTGGCAACTCGTCTCCTGGAACCAGTTTGGAACATTGGCTCCATTGACGGTACAGTCATGAAGCATGACAGCAAGTTGTACTTTTTATGGAGCAGTTGGCATCCTGAAACGGGGTTTCTGAGCATTTACATTGCACCAATGACTAGTCCCACGCAAGTTACAGGACCAGCTATTCTTCTCAGGCAACCAACTCAAGACTGGGAATGTCAGGGTGGATGCACAAACGAGGGTCCATACTTTATCTACAACAGGGGCGTGGCTTACATGGTTTTCTCGGCAAGTTCTACATGGGATCCGGGATACTGTCTCAGTTATATGAGCATTGAAAGTGGAAAGGACCCTCTGCAGGTACAAAACTGGGTTTCCGCTCCGGGACCCGTGTTTTCCAGAAATGATGATGAAGATGTGTACACCACGGGACATGCATCATTTACAGTGAGCCCAGACAACAAAGAAACGTGGATGGTTTACCACGGTGAGTAACGCAGCGTGTCCCTTAAGGTCCCTCGGTGATTTCGATCAAACAATTTACCATGTCTTTTTAGGTACCAGCAACACAACTCACATTGATGGATATAGAATTGCTCGTATCGAAAAGGTTGAGTGGGACGAGGCAGAAGGCTTTCCAAAGTTCCCCATAGCCCACGGTTACACCCATCCTCAGCCAGTACCTAGTGGACAACCAGAAACATTTACTAATCCAATTTTTGATGGGAATTCAGCCGATCCCTGTGTACTTCGCGTGGGTGACTCGTACTACTTGACTTTGTCAGAAAACCGGGAAACGGAACTAACTATTTTTAAGAGTGACAAGCTTACTAACTTCAGAAATGCTCCCAAGACTGTTGCATACAGGTAAGCTTTTATGAAGTGTTTAACCTGTTGACTTGATTTTAATGCGTTTTTGTTCAATGGGCAGGGTACCTGAAGGTTATACAGATCTCTGGGCCAGTGAAATGCATGAAGTGAATGGAGAGCTATACATTTATTTCACCATGAGGAATGCCACCGTTGACCATCGAATGTACGTTATAAAGGCTGATGACCCAACGAATCCCATGGGAAGCTGGAGTCCCACAGCCACGCGTCTTTTGTGGCAATGGGAGCGCGGTGCAATTGACGGCACAATTTTGAAGCAGAATGGCAAAATCTATTTTGTTTTTGCTGGAAGTCACCCTGACACTGGAGCTTTAAGCTTATTCATTGGCGAAATGGAAAGTCCTACCAGTGTCGTTGGTCCTATTGTATTGCTGAGGACACCTTCTGAAGGTTGGGAATGTAATGGTGGGTGTGTTGACGAAGGTCCTTACTTTATTTACAATCAGGGCAAAGCGTTTTTGGTCCACTCTGTGAGCTCTACGTGGGATCCCGGCTATTCTTTGACTTGGATGAGCATTGAACAGGGCAAGGATCCCATGGACGTTATCAACTGGGCTCGTGCACCAGGTCCTGTATTCACAAGGAATGAGGAAGAGAGCGTGTACACCACTGGACATGCAGCTTTTACCACCTCTCCTGATGGCACAGAAACCTGGATTGTTTATCACGGTACGTGAAACCAAAAATGAACTTGCAGTGATGACTCTCTAAATATTCGAATGTACATTCAACATTTGTTTTTTACAGGGACTGTTTCGCCGGGTGAAATTGATGGCTTCCGAATTGCAAGGATTGATAAGATGAGTTGGGATGAAAAAGGAAACCCAAAATTTCCTAAGCCACATGGTTACAATCACCCACAACCTGTGCCTAGTGGACAGAGATTTACTTAATTATGGTTACCAGCATTTAATAAACTAGCTTTAAATTTCATATTTTGGAATGTTAATATTGAAAATTACAAAAATTAATGAGAAAATCCACAAATTCGGCCAAGTTTTAATGTCACTTGATTTCCCTGTTCCATCGGACGGTTAATTTAGGTACATAGGTTAGACCTGAGTTGAATAGAATTGATTGCATTAAGGTTGTTAAATTTTCCTCTTCTGTCTGAAACTTTAATACTTTTGCGAAAAGCTAGATTTATTTTTAGACGTTGGAATTTTTATTTGAATTTTAAATTGTAAGTATTCGAAACCCAGAAATTTGATACAAATACAAACCCAAATTTTTATGCCGCTTACTTTCATGTTCACGCAGAAGGGCATTAATTACCGAACAGGAGTAGGCGTGGGGGAAGTCTTTTAAGGTTAAGTTCAACGTGACAAACTTGATACTATTGTCGTAAAACAGTTTTTGCATCAAGATGTTTGAATGCGAAATTGTGTTTATTAAGCTATGATTACTGAATTTATTTAATGGTACAAGATTTTACCCCATTAATCATTGTATAAAGATACAAACTTGTTCATTAATTAAAAAGTTATATAAGAAGTTATATGGCAATGCCTATTAATTCCGAACTTTACCTCCTCCATACCAATCAGAAAGTTGGTTAAAATCTACATGCTTTTGCAGAAATGGTTTCCATTGAGACTTATCTGACGTAAAAATTTTCATTGCTGCCCTGGCACCCGGAGACATTACTGGACGAGCGATACGGAACAACACCGAGAAATGAGATGGAGCTAAAAATAAAACGAACTTGATATTAACTGCACTGCACTACCCACAGTAATAGATTTAATATGTAGAGTATTTTTACATACTGTTAATTAGCCAAAACCCATACACAGAGTTTGGATAGTATTTATCATTCCCTACTGACAAATTAACTGAGAGTGGTAGACCTGCAAAGAGAAGCATGCACGTGATTATATTTCAAGATACAGAAATTCCTAAAATACAAACTTACAAACTGGACAAGCCTGATCAGCAACAGAGAATCCGTCCATGTTTAGCTAAAAACCAAATTTCGTAATGCAAGATTAAGACTAAAATGCACACAATTATAATTTCATACACTGTCTAACGTTTAAAAAATTCTATTTACAATCATGATCCATTGTGTAATATTATTTCCTTTAGCCTGTTGCTCACGAAGTCTTATCAACGACCGTTCTGCACAGTTAACCTGCATGTGCAAGCTCACATTATTGATGTAGCCTGCCAGTGCTGATGCTCGAATGGGCCAACTTCCGAAAGCAACCTCGCAAACTAAATATTGCAATAATATTTAAATAGTTTTTTTTATCTTTGAAAAAACTAAATTTGAATCAATTATATATCACTTGACACTCACTTGGACGACCCTTCTTATCCGAACCGTCAGTATAAATGGGGAAATCATTTTGTAAAGCTTTAAAATAATCGGGTGGATTGTTAACCAGTTCATCTATATTATTTTCAGCACGCCACTTCAACGCCTCTTTCAAATGTCGTTCCGATTTGGGAAGATTATAATTGTTAACTAAATTATACAGGGTGCCAGTTGCAAAGGAGAATTATAATTTTAATTTCTTCGCAGGCTTAAAATTTTTAAGTTAAAATGCTTGTACTTGTAATTGTAACTTACACTGCAGGAATTTGAGAAGATACACCGGCTCTTTCATGTAATCGTGAGGTAACCTTGGCGATATAGAAATTCTAAATGATTCCAACGCTTTGCGTTGCGATGCAGTCAAGTTTTCTATTTCTGAATAATAATTTTCTCCATTGGCTACAGATAAATTGCAGAAATGCAACATAACCCCGAAAATCAGGGAAACCTTATAAATATAGTTTATGTTAACTTTGGCCATTTTTGATTTACAAATATTATTTATAATATGCTTGTGTTGAAAATGCTAGTGGCTATCAGAAACTGTTTCTAGCTAGTGATGATGGTAGACTGTATAAAATTTTAACAAAACTAAAACGGAGAGAAGAAATTTTAAGAAATCGAAAGGTACTACCTAATTGATTTAGTCTGGCTCTGGCACTGGCAACATGTAAGAGCTGCCGGTCTGCAGAAGATATTACTTTTAGAAAAGACTCCGATTAGAAAGAAATATAGAGTAGACAATATAATTAAGAGGTTCCCTTATGTTCTTAGTAAGATTTGTATGGTTGGTTGTACCTTAATTGGTTTTCTTGTTACCTGTCAATCACTTCAAAATGAATTACCATATGAATATGAATGGCTATGAATAATTATTGTCATATTGGCATACTGGAATCGTGCTCACAGATCTGCAAAAAAGCGAAACAAAGTGGAGTTTTAATGGTAGCACGTCATCAAATAATTGTAATAGATTTTACTAGTTCAAGTTTTTGCATGCAAATTTTAGGAGAGCATTCTATTCTATGTGTGTAAAGTATAGCAGTGTATTTAACTATGGATCGTGGTAAATATTAATTATATCCGTATAACTAATAGCACGTAAACATATAGTCTCTTATATGCCCTCAACGGTTTCGTATCTTAAGACAAATTGTATACGATACACCGTCAGTAAAAAATATAAATTTTTATGTTTATGTTAATTTGATGCTCGTATGTTAGCAGTAAAATACTGGACTAAGGTGCTATTATGACTGGTTGCCAATTATGGACAAGGGCAGGTCAGTTACAGAATTAACCAAATTATCTAAGATAATAAAAACTGGATATTTTATTCGGTGAAATTGTTAGTGATTTATTCGTTCTTTTCCACCGCCAAACCAGTGTGAAATTTGATTGAAATCAATTCGTTCTGCTAACCACGGCTTCCATTCACGCTCGTTTGAAGTGAAAACTTTAAAAGCAGCTTTGGTGCTAGGCGACATGGCAGGTGTGATCAAACGAAAAAGTCCTGCAAAAACTTCCGGAGCTACAAAAAAATGTGTTAGAAAAAATGTGTGCCAATAACAAAAAGCATGAGTTGCACGACATTATTTTTGTCATTCGTGTAGGCATGAATTGTATTGGCATAGATGAGGTTTAGAGTATGTTGTAAATCCCTTACTGTTCATTAGCCAGAATCCGTACGCTAAATTTGTATAGTAATAATCCAAACCTGTAGCCAAAGCTACTGAAAACGGTATACCTAAATTATCCAGTATTTTGTCAATCTTCTATGGTGTATGAATTGTCATGGTACTTTAACATAAACTTTTTTAATGTTAAGCATAATGTAAAAGCTGTAAATCTTACAAGAAGGACAAATGTGTGTCCGAATGCTAAATCCCTCTAAATTTTCCAGAATTATGTACTAAATTAATGATTGAATAAGACATATTAAGAGTTTAAATTTTAAAAATAATACGCAGATAGATCGACAAGCTGCTAATATATTATGTACCTGAGTGACGTTTATTCCCTTAGCCTGTTGCTCCGCCACTATGGTAACCGCTGATTCCATGCAGTTAACAAATAAATGTTCACTTAGCTTTTTTAGTTTTCCACTCAAGGCAGCAGCCCGAACTGACCACGATCCAAAATATATCTCACAAATAGGTCGCCCTTCTCTGTCAAACGCGTCAGTGTAGATTGGATATTCTTTTTGCATATCTGCAAAATATTTCTGCTTATTTTGTAGCAGTTCATCAATTCTCCACTCTTTTCTCCATTTCAGCATTCGCTGCAAATGAAACTGCGCTTTGGGAAGGTTGAACTGGTTGACTAAAGTATCATAAATAAATGTACCAAAATTTACATTAGGGGCCAGATTTAGTTATTAAAATAATTTTTTAATCGTACATTTCAAAATCTTGACCATATAAACAGAATCTTGCATGTATTTAGGATATCCCTTTAGCAGGGGTATAGCAAAAGTTTTAAATTTGACCAATGTATGCCGTTGTGCTGGACCAAGAACCTCTAACTCGGAATAAAAATTTTCACTCTTGGCTAATGCTACGAATTGAAAAAACAAAAATCCGAAAATAATGCAGCCTTTTGAAAACGATTTGCCATTGGATTCTTTTGGAAGAACCATAATGAATTCTTTTTACTTTTGGGGCAATGCGATAACTTGTAAGAGAGGGGTATATAAAAATAAGCAAAGCATTGCCCCAAAGGAACAAAGACAGAGATGCGGGATCTTGTGTGAGTCAAAAGTTTTGGTGAGTCTGTGCATAGTTGAATTGTGGTGCAGGGAAACTGTCAAGCTTGCTTATGCATGTAGGGATATCCCCCAAATGCCACAAGCTGAGAACATAACACTCGAATAGTTCCTTTTGCACAGTCGCATGGTACACGAGGCTGCTAACCACATTTTGTGCTAACACGGCACAGCAGCAGCAGAAACACCGCTCAGTTGTCGGTTGTGTGTGGTCGGATGAACCCACTTTTAGGTTAAGTTCCAGCGTATTTCCAGGCGTATCCAGGTAGGGATGGGAACATAAGTTTCCTAAAAGAGTATATAGTGCTGAATAGTTTCCTGCTGGTGTGTGGGTATCACATTGCCCCATTTTAATGGTTGTGTCTTTTTGTTGGTTTGTAGGCGTAATTCTTTTGCGTATTTTATTTTGGCGTAAAAAATTGTCGTGATCATCGTGATCGTCTTGTCCATAAGGAAATTAAGTAAGTACTATGCAATATGGTATTTCAGAGAGTTTAGAATAGCCAGTTTTATGTTGAAAGATTATATGGGTATTTTGTATGCGTTCATTTTTGTAATGTTATGCGTTCATTTTTGTTAGGTATTCCATCTTCCCGTGTTTTCCCGAAAATTACCCGTGTCCCATATTTCCCGTATTGTGTATCGACTAGGTGGTAAGAGTTTACAAAAATGGACATAAGTCAAAGAGTGTGTGTGTGTGCAAATGGGTAAAAGTTGTGTTTTAATTTTTATTGGTTTTAGCTCCTTTCTGGTTGCGTAACTTTGGTCAGTAGTCCCACCCCCCACCCACCGTGTATTGTCTTGTATGCTGCCATCACTGTGTTTCACTTCGTGCCTCCTGCTCATCAGTTAGCATTAAGGGTAATTAAATGTATAAAACAAAAAGCCTGTAACTAGTTAATGCCTACTTATTGGTCAAGTGGAAGCTTGCCCAATTTGAAGGTCAACCTTAAGACTCACTCAGTCACAGGTCAACACTGCAATGTTGCCCGAATCTTTTGAGTGAGTCCCTTCTTAATTATAAGTGCACAAGTCATAGCACATAAAAAGATAATTGTAAAAGTAGCTAAGCATTTAGTCAAGCGCGCGCGCATTAGGGAATGTTAATGCTTTGTCAATTAATGCTAAGAAACAAGTACTACTTCCTATTCCTATTTTAATGAGAATTTTACAGTTTAAATAATTATTCTGTCAGATTTTATGATTCATTTCCGGTTTTAAGTTGCGTTCAAGTAAATTAATTGTCATTTCGAAGTTGATGAATGATTATGTTTAGAATAAAAACCAGGAAGTTTCTGTAATCAATTAACCTGCTACCACGCCCTATGATTCCATATTATGCAATTAATTGTAAATCTATCAATTATTCATAAAGATTTCCGATGCCAGTTTAGAAATAGTTAGATAATGTGTCATATGCGGAGCCGGTATAAACCGAAATAGCCCGAATTAACGAATTTACGTTTCATATTGCATTGAGCACCAGTCATAATGTAGCTATTTCAGAATATGCCATGACAACGTGGTGACTCCTTCAGGTTCGTTCCCTTAATTAAACTTTAAATGAAAATTTACTTTTAACTACTTAAATTAAACGAAGCATTTGGGCGCAGCGTCGGTGCAGGTCAATTGAACTTTTATTACGTACATGTACTCTAGTACTTATGAACGCAACTCCACCGTAGTTTTATTACTTAATGGAAGTAGTACATTGGTATTTGCTTTTATGTGCATGCAGGATAGTGGCATTTTTGGTGGAACAAATTTGAGGTGGCAGTCATAAAAGGACAATACACTCATAGGATATTCAGGTTTAAGCGGTAGTTGTCAATGCCCTCAGAATTCTAGAACAATGCACTACAAGCTACGATACAAATTAGGCAAATGAGATGAACATTCGGTACAATAGTAAAGCAACCACAGGAACTTGAGTTTAGTCTATTACATTGTCTCAATAATTCTCTTTTAAAAAGAGAAAGGAAATTAACATACTTCCTTTCAAACAGTGGAGCACCTAGACACAAAATAACCTTTTCAACATATGTATACATGCTTTAGTCTTCCGTTAGGAGTTACATGCGTCACGTACATAATAATATCAGGTACATTTCTTAGATAAAAGACAAAGTGCAGGCTGGCATTTTGAATAGTTCATTCATCTCGTGTTAAATTAACGGTCAGCCACCCGCCTCTGTATCTCCGGCAGGTTAAGCTAATGGTGTCAAGAACAAAGAAAATAGCTCAAACACTTAATGCAAATATTAGAAACAAGGAAATTGCTAACAGGTCATTCTGAAATATCCAAATAATTTCTGGTTTTACTTACAAATTACCTAGACCGTTCAAAATCCTACATTGTCCCAAAAGTTTTGAGAATATCACATAGTGACCCCATCACTTTGTAGTCTTAAAATGCAAATGAATAGTAATGAGAGAAATTCAAATTTCAGTGCAGACTTGCTGCATGAGCATTCATTCATGCCAGCAGGTCAGGTACACGCACACCATGCTAGGGTATCCACACACCCAGTCATGGAAAATATACCCACAAGGATCGAAGGGCCATTACATGGTTCCGTTCCTTTACACATGTCCAATAGTCCTCCCATATGGACAGACACAGAAAAGCATGAACTGGCGTGTCTATTGCATATGGAATACAAAGCGTTTATGCGGGTAAAATATTTAAATTGGATTCGTGATAAAGCTCCAGAACTGAAGTTAGCAGGTGTATACATGCCTCCCTCTGCCATTTTTGGTAATGAACTATTTGAGTTTCCACAGCTCACCAAAAAGACTGAGAATAGTCATGTTAGAAATAATGATAACCAGTCAGTAACTCCTGCCTTCCCCTTGAACCGGCAGGACGGGAAAATTTTCCCTGTTACTTCTCACCCTTCCTTTGTTAGTCCGGTATATTCTAACCCTAGTACTTCGCCCTCTAATGAGAACACGTCTTGGCATTCAGAGAATAGAGATGTGAACAGTAGTCATAGCAGCATAGTAGATACACAGAAAATCATGAATTTAAATAATTCTGCTGTTGCTCAAGATTTTGATCATCCGGGTGCGCCAATAGCTCCCTCAGAGAGGTACCAACCCCAAACACAACACATTACAACCAAAGAAGATTGTGTATCTTTGTCCAACAACCAGTCATTAAGATCGTTTGATTTGTCTTTGCCAGTTGTAAACTCACAGGTTTTCGCGGTCGGTCAGGCAAACAATTCTTTTCGTTTTAGTCAGAATCTTCATAATTGCTCAGTAGCCAAACCAGATGCTATCAAATGTCATGATGGACCAGAAATGGTAGAACAAAATGCCCCAAATAAACCTCACCTGCTCGTCGAGAAGACACAGCAGGTTAACACTCAGCGTTCCTTTGAGGTTGATACTGTGGAGATTATAGATGCACATTTAGCTAGTGGTAATAAACAGTTTTGTAGTACCCTGTCGAATGACCCTACGGTTGTACGCGTACCCCTACAATTAGAAACAGAAGAAGCATCCCCCATGGCTACCAGCCCATTTAGGAAACAACCGATGTTTACTTCTGATTTAATTCAAAGCTCAGGGATCTCGTTTGATGACGCAAATAGTACAAAGAACAACAAAGAGAATTTCCAAATTTCCTTTCCTTTAAACGGGAAAGGCCTGGGTACTCAATAGGTCAATTAGAGTGCTCAGGCGATAATATTTACTTCCATCTATTTGCTTCATGTAAGATCGCACTTCAGGGCTACGAAAGAGATCAAGTGTCTAAGAAACCCAAAATATACTATGACCCAATTCACGAACAAATTTTTACACGTTACCCCGGTGTTCGTGAAACAAATAAAACCCAACGGCAATCACCCCATAAACGGAAGCGGGGCCGTTGGAAATACAAATCTGTATATTAGTAAGCTACAAACGTCCCTATGAAGAACATCATTACTTGTCAAAAAGATTCACCCTTGAAGTGAGATAAGTTTGTCAGGGACGACAAACTTCCGGGGGGAGAGATGTAAGAGAGGGGTATATAAAAATAAGCAAAGCATTGCCCCAAAGGAACAAAGACAGAGATGCGGGATCTTGTGTGAGTCAAAAGTTTTGGTGAGTCTGTGCATAGTTGAATTGTGGTGCAGGGAAACTGTCAAGCTTGCTTATGCATGTAGGGATATCCCCCAAATGCCACAAGCTGAGAACATAACACTCGAATAGTTCCTTTTGCACAGTCGCATGGTACACGAGGCTGCTAACCACATTTTGTGCTAACACGGCACAGCAGCAGCAGAAACACCGCTCAGTTGTCGGTTGTGTGTGGTCGGATGAACCCACTTTTAGGTTAAGTTCCAGCGTATTTCCAGGCGTATCCAGGTAGGGATGGGAACATAAGTTTCCTAAAAGAGTATATAGTGCTGAATAGTTTCCTGCTGGTGTGTGGGTATCACATTGCCCCATTTTAATGGTTGTGTCTTTTTGTTGGTTTGTAGGCGTAATTCTTTTGCGTATTTTATTTTGGCGTAAAAAATTGTCGTGATCATCGTGATCGTCTTGTCCATAAGGAAATTAAGTAAGTACTATGCAATATGGTATTTCAGAGAGTTTAGAATAGCCAGTTTTATGTTGAAAGATTATATGGGTATTTTGTATGCGTTCATTTTTGTAATGTTATGCGTTCATTTTTGTTAGGTATTCCATCTTCCCGTGTTTCCCGAAAATTACCCGTGTCCCATATTTCCCGTATTGTGTATCGACTAGGTGGTAAGAGTTTACAAAAATGGACATAAGTCAAAGAGTGTGTGTGTGTGCAAATGGGTAAAAGTTGTGTTTTAATTTTTATTGGTTTTAGCTCCTTTCTGGTTGCGTAACTTTGGTCAGTAGTCCCACCCCCCACCCACCGTGTATTGTCTTGTATGCTGCCATCACTGTGTTTCACTTCGTGCCTCCTGCTCATCAGTTAGCATTAAGGGTAATTAAATGTATAAAACAAAAAGCCTGTAACTAGTTAATGCCTACTTATTGGTCAAGTGGAAGCTTGCCCAATTTGAAGGTCAACCTTAAGACTCACTCAGTCACAGGTCAACACTGCAATGTTGCCCGAATCTTTTGAGTGAGTCCCTTCTTAATTATAAGTGCACAAGTCATAGCACATAAAAAGATAATTGTAAAAGTAGCTAAGCATTTAGTCAAGCGCGCGCGCATTAGGGAATGTTAATGCTTTGTCAATTAATGCTAAGAAACAAGTACTACTTCCTATTCCTATTTTAATGAGAATTTTACAGTTTAAATAATTATTCTGTCAGATTTTATGATTCATTTCCGGTTTTAAGTTGCGTTCAAGTAAATTAATTGTCATTTCGAAGTTGATGAATGATTATGTTTAGAATAAAAACCAGGAAGTTTCTGTAATCAATTAACCTGCTACCACGCCCTATGATTCCATATTATGCAATTAATTGTAAATCTATCAATTATTCATAAAGATTTCCGATGCCAGTTTAGAAATAGTTAGATAATGTGTCATATGCGGAGCCGGTATAAACCGAAATAGCCCGAATTAACGAATTTACGTTTCATATTGCATTGAGCACCAGTCATAATGTAGCTATTTCAGAATATACCATGACAAACTTCACAAAGATTTTTTTCTTGTATGTTTGCAAAACCAAACTGTCTTACACTTACTTATATATGGTTTATATATATACTTATTAGCAATTGAAAACTAATTAGTAAATAAAGAACAGAAAACAGATTGGGTAACATAGGCACTGAGAAAATGAAAATGATTTATAATTTGTGTATCTGTGAGTTTAGCTAAAAAAACGGCAGACAGGCAATCGGCAATCTCGTTTTAACCTTGGTATACGACGCAAAATGGGTTTTAAAATTTATAAATTTTCCATGATACAGTTTTATGAAAAGAAACTCAGTGCAAAATATTGGCCATTTTTTGGAATTCCAGGAGTAAACAGATTCTGAACAATATATTACGTTTCAATTTTGTTTTTATGATTTTAAGTAACGAGAAATTAACTCTTTACAGATTTTGTAACAACAAATTGATTTTTACAATATTACAGGCTCATTTAATATTTCGAAAAACTATTGTTGTTGTTTGTGAGGCAAAGTTTCTCTAGGAAAACATCAAATAAATTAGGTATCTTTAATTTTGTAGGTATGGCGATGTAGTAATGTAAAAAAATTGTTAGTATTCATTCATAATATTCTACTGTATTCCGTTACATAAATTCTTAACTAATCGCTAATTTTTGCTAAAGGAAACAAACAACAATTTATGAATTTGAAAATGGAAAATGTTGACAGTTAAATACCTCAAGTTGAGGTCCTCAACGCAGCCGAATATTATGAATGATTCTAGCTTTACTAGGATAAGCTATATAATAATATATATAAGGTGTATAACCTAGTGCCATTTGTGTAACGCCAATAAATCGCAAATTATCTACACTTACAACTCAAGTAACTAAATTTTTAATGATTTTTTTATAACGAACTAATTATGCGTTTGTGTTGAGCTGTATTGCGTTCTCCTCAAATATCAATGAATAAATTTTAAAATGAATGTGCACTTTGGATGCGAATCTCCCATTACGGTAGCAAGTAACGAACAACGTACAGTACGTCTG
>CM056171.1:14210164-14281823 GCA_029691765.1 Entomobrya proxima | reverse complement strand
CTAAATAGTCCAAAGTTCGTAAAACAAAACAAAGAATCATCAACAAGTGAAAATCCTGGGAAAAAACGAAACAAAATTTGCAAGGTACATAAAACCTGAAAAGTCAAAGTAGACAAACCATAGGTTGCGTTGATTATCATGCTATGATTTTCCATGTATCAGATGTCAGAAAAACATAGATGTAGCCTCCCACAGAAGCACATACACTTTTACTTTTAGGATGTCGAACACAAGTTGTGTCACATGTCACATACGCACGCATATAAAATTGCTGACTATTCATTATTGTCCAGCTGCATCTGTATCACCCTCTTTTAATTACAGCCAACTTCCAACTTAAAACGTTTTGTGTAAGATTAGATAATATGTACGATGGACGAGAAAGTTTCGTGGGAGTATCTCAGTGTTTAGTACAAGAAAAATGAATATCGTCATGTTTTATGAATTTGATGTAGAGCTACTATTTGCGTTAGATAGTTCCTAATTTTGCTTTTGTCCGTCCGTCCAGCAGTTTGGCAGTAAGATATTATCTCCAAAAGGGAAAGGTCCACTCCATTTCTTTAAAACATAAGCTCCTTTTTACAAGAGGGAAAAATAGCTTACGCTACTTTTTACTCTGGTATTTTTTATCTCATTTTTGTCATAATGCAATCGCAAATATAATATGATCTTGGTAATCTCTAACGTTTTTTAACATGCCTACGTATATAGTATGTTATGCATTATGACTAATTCTTAATTCACAATTCTTTCAAGATGTCAATAGTTTGTCGCTTGTGTTTAAACATGTTTAAACGTTTGCCAGGAGATCATCAGTCAAATAAAATTTGGTACTTATTCTAAATTCCTGTTCCTGCGCAAAACATCGAAAGTCAAGTCTCGCTTAACCTATTGTCAGCATATTTTTTTTAAAGAACTACAAACAAGTTTCGGTGGAAATTCTAATTTAATGTAAATTATTTTCACGATAAGGAGACTCCTGCCCTTTTCGTTAGGACGGTAATACAGTCAATAGTATATGAAATCCATTGATACTTTGTAAATTGTGCAGTTAGTCTTATTTTGTGTGTTTTTTACCATTTTTACTCTGTAAAAGAAAATATGAATTGCCAGGAAACGAGTTGCTCATCAAGAGCAGAAACCGTTTGTGTGGAAATGAGTTCCCTTGAGAACAAAGAGACGGACACGGAACTTGTAATAGAACCTCAAGAATCTACTGCATTTGGCGACGTCGTCAACTTGAGTCCTCCTGAACCCTGCGCCGGCATACATAAAAATATAAGTAGTTTTTGTATTCGCATCTTGCAATCATGTATGCGACTCTTGGTAATTATTAGTGTGCTGGAAATTGCGGTATTTGTTTACTACTTAATTCCCCTGGTTCAGAGGCATGGGTGGTTTGCGCTAATAATTTCTGTCCCACACGACTCCATGCTTATCTACAACCCTTTAAGGCGTTATCAGGCCTGGCGATTTTTAACTTATATGCTGGTTCATGCCGGATTCATCCACGTAGCTATGAATGTGCTCGGCCAGCTATTGTGGGGCATTCCATTGGAAAAACAGTATGGAGGATGGAGGGTTATGATTGTATATATTGCAGGAGTTATTACCGAATCATTGGTGACGTCTTTATCGTATCCGAAGCAATTTTTGTGTGGGGCGTCGGGCGGAGTATATGCACTGTGTGCTTGCAGTCTCGCAAACAGTATCATTGTGGTAAATACAATTAGCGAAATTTTCGCTGCAAAATTATTCCGATTTGTGAAAATTTGCAGTAATTAATTTCAGGTTTGTTTTACTTTGGGGCGCAGAGTTGGCAAATGAAGAAGTTTCCTTGGTGCGACATCTTTATCTGTACACTCATTTTAATTGAAGACGTTGGAATGGCCTTTTTGCTGCCTTATATTTTTGGGGGCAAGTTGATAGTGGACCACACGACCCATTTAGTGGGTGACGTGGCAGGTTTGCTGGTGGGAATAAATTTCTTCGATAGTCTGAAAAATGGTCGTCAGGGTCTGGAGAAGCTGGTTTTGTGGTTTAGCCTAACTGTTTACGTACTGCTGACGATTGCGGCCATTACCTGGAATGTTTTTGGTAACCAATTGGTGAAAGGTTATTATTTTCCTGCAAAATATGACAGTTGTTATGGGAATCCGAAATATTGTTAAATGGGGCTTTGTGAAACATGCGTGATAGTTTTGTTTCCAGGTCAAAGATTATTGTGAATCCTTATATTAATATACATAATTGTTAAATTTTCTTTTACCAAAATAACACTACGGTTTGTTATATTTCAAAATTTTGTTTGATAAGTGATGATTTAAGTTTGCTCACACAATAAACCTAATCAATTGTAACATTTATTCATCCCAATGTATTACAATATGTTATTAAGAATTGTTACTACTTTCATTCCAGTCTTGACATTTGTCAATTGAATAGTTTTTTAAGATCAATAACCTGTTTCTTGCACCATTGATTGAGAAATGAAATAAAATTTGAATTATTATTTTATTAATCAGACAACAATTCAGTTTACTCATCGTTTAGGGAAGGAATAAGACTCTGTTTACGATCTTAAAAATCTCATTTAAAATATAGCAGTCATGACTTGCATAATGCAATTTGATATTTTGAGGTAACATGAGATACTTAATTGCTATAAGTTTACTCATTTTATAGCTAATTACACCATTTAAAGCTTGCATTTATTATAGCAAAGCTGCAATAAAGTATGCATCTTCTTCTCCTCCACATTCTTTGTACATATTCCCCTATCTTCATTCCAACGGAAATCAAAACCAGCTTGACACAAGACATTCAAATCAAAATGCACAACTAGACGTCTCGTTCTTTCCCCTCTTTTTCCATATAACTTTCCGTTCTTATAGCATCTTGCACAAACCTATATCACTATAACCTCTTTTAAATATAGAAAGGGGGTAAAATGCAAGCAAAAAAGTGAAAGCACACTCGGACCTCTTTCGTTCAACCCTCTCGACAACTTTCGTCAAAGCTATGTGTGTATGTATATGCCTACTCCATAATATTTCCAGTTTCCGGCTTCCCTACTCTTCTTTAGCCTTCGTTCACATAGCCAAGTACTAATCCATTCACTATACTCTTCTTCACACTTTCACTCCTCATCATCCTCTCAATTTCCAAACCGAACTAGTAATAAAACAGTACATTTTACATTCACTTTCTCTCTTTCCAATTCCATAAGTGTATTCCAAAAGTACCATCACGTACCATGTCACACCAAAAGCTTACAAAAACAAAAGGAGTCCCACTCTTCCTGGAAACAGGAGCACACAGCCTATATTCATTCCACTTTCCCACTTACAAATTATATTAGCCTTCCGATCTTTTTCGGTTCATCTACTTTAAAATCAAATATACGTCTTCATTTCCCAAAATGGCTATACTTATACTCTAATGCACACACTCTGGCATTTTTGGTGGTATTCCAACAAGGAAACTGCTTATTCATCTTTAGTCTTTCCTCCTTCTGTCCATTTGATTTACAATGGAGTTGATGAACCCACTTGGTGGCTATTATTGGGTTAGGTGTATCCATCTTGATAACAGCTAAAAAGGTGAATAAACTTCGGCGAACCAGTGACAGCTCTGAAATATATAGGTTGTGAGTGCAAAAATGACGTTTATTGAACGGTTGATCCTTTTCCAATAAAGGTTGCCAAGAAGATAGCATAGAAAAATATATAAATTTAAGCGTTAATAAAACTTAAGCAGTACAATGTCCAGTAGCCGGGAAGTAACCGCCCAAAAGAAACGCGACGTTTGGGAAGATGTGGGAAGTGAGTTTTACCAAGAGAGTTATCCCAGCGGTAGTAAGCCACCAAGTACCACACACCATAGACGACCCTCCCGTTTAGGCTACCCTTTACCAAGTCATACCCATCGACGGGGCAGTTTACTCCAGGGTCACGGGCGTCACAATAATAAAAGTGCAGCCAGGAGGAAGCACGCGGGTTGGGGAGTGAACAACGCGGTAACAACGGCTGGACGTGGGCTAACGTACACCAGCACAATGGCAGCGGATCAAAATGGGACGACCACGAATGCGAATGACATTCAGGTGGCGATTTTGCCGGATTTGAGTGAGGAGACGATTTTGAACGAGAGAAAGACTTGGGAGGAGTTGCTGAGGATTAAAAGCATGCCGGTGCCGATGGCGCAGAAGAAACAGCTTAAAAGCCAACTAGCGGTATAACAAACTAAAAATAATTTGAAATTGATTATTTTTTTAAAGAAATTCTTCACTTGGGAAAATTTTCATATTTTCAGACGTTACCAAAACTGCGTTTAAAAGGCTGGAGCAATATAAAATGGTCTGTAAAGAAAATGTGGAAAAGCCTCAAGGCCATAATAGTCCGTAAGAAACGGAAGCTCGTGTTTCTAAACAACTCCCTCCGAACCATCGAGCTCCGCAGTGGAACAGCCATAGTCAACGTCTTTCTTTTTATCAAGTGGACCATCTTCCTCAATCTAGCCATGAGCTTGGCCCTTATAACCTTTCTCATTGGTCCTTACATAACCTACAATTTCATTTCTGGTACCTCCCACGTGAAAAGCACCGCGGATCCACTAACTTGTAACAACACTGCGGAAGGGGACTCAATCATGCTAAATGATACTGTGGTCCTAGGCAAATTCCTTGAATGTTGTGCTGCCAAGTACCAAAGAGAATTAGATTTACTAGAAGATGGACACGGGTCTCGTGGAGCGGTCAACTTTATCATGCAGAGTATTGGAGCAGGGACCTTTGAAAACTGGCCAATTTCCTACAGCTACTACTCCGCCCCTCACATCAGTTACGACAGATATGATACGGACTACAGGTTTGACGTTGCTTACGTGCTGGTGGGGGTGGTCATTTTCGGTGGGTGTTTAATCCTCCTGGTCAAGTCCATTGCGGGAGGTGTTAAGGAAATTATCCACTTGAGGGAAGGGGAATTTTACAAGTATTCCAACTTAGTATTCTCTGGCTGGGAGCATTATACGAATGACGAAAAGGGAGCAGAGTTTAAAAGGCGAGTACTGCGGAATGAGATGAAGATTGCGTTGCAAACGGAAAAGAAGAAAATAACTGACTTGATCATTACGAAAAGGCAAAGGGCAAAGATTTTGATTATTCGGGTGTTTGTCAACGTGGTGGTTATTGGGTTGATAATCATTGCTGGAACGATTATCTTTTATACCACACTGGAGTTGACAAACGAGGGGAAAAAGGGATTGTCAAAGGAAGATGTGCTCCAGGGATTCGTTCCTTCATTTGCTATTAGCTTCTTCAATCTAATTTTTCCAATTATTTTGGCAAGGGTGAGTAGAATACATGTACTTTAACTGGATTACGTTTTAGATGGTAAATTTGATGAATTTTGTATCTTATTTCAGCTTGGCCACCTGGAAAAGTACTCCAGAGAATGGGAAACTGCCCTGATCCTCCTTCGCTCCCTGTTCATCCGCCTATTTTCCGTGTACGCTGCCGCAGCCGTGTTTTACCTGTACACTTATTGCTCCCCGAAACCCGGTTACTGTACCCAGTGCTCAGAGCCAATTATTCGCCAAGACGAGATGGACACTGACCGAACCCTGTGTTGGGAGTCCCTCTTTGCCGACCAAGTGTACCGACTAATGATCACCGACATTATTATCAAGGCCGTGCTAACTTTTATTGTGGACCCGTTGCGTCGCCTGGTGGGTCACTGCTTCAAAGGCAAGTTTGCCAAGCGGATAGGTACCCTCAGCTTTAACATTGTACGTCACAGTCTAGACGTGATTTACATTCAAATTCTAAGCTGGATGAGTTTCTACTTTGCCCCCTTTGCACCCATTTTTGCCGTGGTGTACTGCTTCCTGCTCTTTTACATTAAAAAATTTAACGTGCTGTACAACTGCAAGTCAGTGCCGGACACTTTTCGAACCACAAGGTCAACGGGAATGTTTATGGCAGCGAAAATCATCTCCTTTGTGGTGGTCCTCTTCACATTTGCCTTTATCGTAGGATTTATGGTGCCCAGTGCAGAATGTGGGCCTTTTCGAGGAAAGCCCAGTGCCTGGTCTGCAGTTAGTTCTCAGCTTAATGAAAAGTATCCCACGTTGTACGAAACCCTGCACAAGTTTGGCTCACCCGGAATTGCGTTACCTATTGCTCTGGTTCTAATTCTGTTGACTTATTACTACTACTCGGTTGCTCAAGCTAACAGGGCCATGGTGGAGACGCTAAGGCACTTGCTCATTTTGGAGGGGCATGATAAGCAGTATCTGTTTGCCAAATTAAATAGCTTGCGACGTAAGTCACAGAGTAACAGTCCAACAATTGATGATAATCCTACGCTCCATAACCCATAAAAAATTCAACCAACAAACCATAAAAAATTTATTTAGCTTTAACTAAAATGCAAAAATGGTAACCTCTTCGTCTCCCTACAAAATAGGTACTAAAAAGCAACGGAAAACTTTTAAGAGTATGAGGCTAAATAAAGATAACGCCAGTACTGCAGATTCTAAAAGGAGGAAAAGCCTTAAAACTGCAATTTTGACAGGTTAATCGCTAATCGGGGATCAGGTCGAAGGTTAGAACCAAATCCAAGATAAACTTTCACAGTCAATCATGTTTTGTGCCAACTTTATAAAAAAGCAGCAATCAATCTGCCAAAAATACTTTTCAATCAGAATTTTTCAACCGTTTAGCTCAAAAGAGTTCAATTCTTTTTCCGGAGCAATCAACTAACTCTGGAATGGAAATACAAAAATGTGAAACCAATTTAATGCTCCCAATTCTTCTGCAACTAACCAAGCTATCAAGGGTAAAAAAACTAAATTATCTAAAGGCTAAAATAAATTTCACTGAAAAACTCTAGATTTTAAGCTGCTAGGAATCTTTTTTACAATGCTTATTTAGTGACTAATTATAATATTATGCTATACTTACAGGTAATTTTAATACTTGACTACTTAAGAAAACTATTGTTTTACGGAACTACTCTCAAATATATTGCTATACAGAAGATAATCTTGTCAGACGAATTTGTACTGTTTTATTACAAGGTCTATATGTTCCATAACCCTGCTTTTGATTATGGTTTATACATGTTAAAAGGGAAAAAGTACAACTTGTTATTTAATAAAATTGAAGAAAGTTATGATAAAAATCAAATAATTTAACTTAATGGTCCATTATTTCATAAATCACCAACGGGCGCGTGAACCTGAACAGAAGTAAAACAGCAATTTAGTTAATTAATTAATCACAAAACTATTTCATGAAGATAAATCGTTTAGATTATTTACTAAGCTTACAATCTGCGACAGTTCCAACCAATCCATCAGCTTCACATGCTTATCCATTCCCGACGGTACCCTGTCCCAATTCCAGTAGGTCAGGGAGTCAAACCGTTTCTCCAACACAACTTCCGTCTTTTCCTTTCCATGTCCATTAGTTTTACTTTCCTCAGTACCGTTACCGTTAGAAGCTGCTAACAATTTAAGATCAGTTGCCACCAGACCTTCGTAATCCTTTGGCAAGTCCATCTTTTGACCCTGGAGGGGTCGTCCCCGGAACTGGTTGCTTAAAACTGCGAATCAAACAATCAAATCATAAATACGCCACTGAACAATAATCAATTCATGACAATCCGATGATAATTTTACTTATTTTGTTAAAAGTTACCCTTATCATCCGTCGATAACAATGGAACACTTTTTGCTGTAAACTTGGTATCCACATTGGCCTCCCCTTCATACTCTACTTTAAACGGTACATGATGAACTTCCGTCACAGGTTTCTGATCATGGTTATCTTCCCCATTTATTTGTGAGGTTTTATCCACAAAACTGCGTTGACCACAGCCACAATTTTCGCCACAAGCCCTGCAACTCATGTTCTTTCTTCCAATCACAGATTACAAGCGCAATGATAAATAGTCAAAATAACGGTTATTTTAACAGAAAATCCGTGGAACATTTAAAAGTTATGCAATTCTAAAGTAATCAAAAGATGAGAAGTCCAGTTCAAAGCCAGAGATCAACAAACAATAGACTTCAGTCTGACTCCCGCGTTCATTTTCTGCCTTTGGCGAATGCCCCAGATAGATGAACAAAGACATAAATCCGATGGCTCAGTTTAGGTTGACCATGATCATGACTATGACTATGACCATTGAAGTTTAATGCAAGTATGCACCAGAAAACGATCAATTGACAGGGTAATCATAAATTAATTTTAATGTCAAAATTTCCTCCAGTTTACAAATTTATTATTACAACAAATATAAATGCGGGATTAACTAATTTCTTACAATATTCTTATCCATAATTACTGTTAATTAGTCTTTTAATTTAAAATCTAAAAGTAGGCAGGATCCCGGACTTCCGCAGTGGGCGTCAGATTCTTGACCTTTAGCTGGTAACACTGGATCTCCCTCTTGTTCCGCTTTTGCATGGGTCTCCGATTGCTCAAAATGGGTTGTCCATTGGCCTGCTTCAAACTTCTAAAAGCAGCAATATCCGCAGCCTTCACCAGCATTGGCGTTTGGAGCACGTACCATCTAACAACCTGTTTGCATGCGGGGGTCGTCATGCTGCCAAAGTAGGAGCTTGCCATGTTTGGCACTGACATCCAGGGCATCAGGTCAAAAGTGTGCTTGACGGTAGTACTCTCCCCAGAACTGGTCACCTCGTCCAACTGCTTGATAACTGGATTCAATACTGGAAGCAGGGGATTCTTGGCGTCATCATCCTTCTTGGACACGCTATTTGGCACGCGGAGCAGCAAGCTTATCACTAAAACCGCGTTTCGTTGTCCCGATTCAATGGCCGACTGGAGGTCATTCTTATCTGATTTGTAGTGGACCAGTTGGAGTTCCATGGATTCTTTGACACAGCCTTGCCCGGAAACTCGTTTGACACAGTGCTCCGAACCAGCATTATCATCGTCGCCCCAGTGAAAACGCACATTGTCCAGAATGTAGTTACCCGCACCAGAAATGTTGACCGTTTTAGTATCCAGAAAATTTAGCACCACCGCGTGACCATCGTTGCTCATGGAAAATTTTCCCTTGTACTGGTCTCCGTCAATGGCTAGGGGAGGTGAGGGTGCTTTCGCACCTTTGCAAAGGGGAAGATTTATAGGACTCTGTGCTCTTCCGTTACGACAAAAGGTGCCCCAAAGAGAACTGCTGTAACCGCAGCACTTGTCTCCAGAAGAATAGCAGAATTGGGAACATTCTGTTTCCCGATTAACAGTGAAATCGTCAATTTGCACGTATTCGTCGTTAGCGTCCAGGTACTCAAAATCATCGTCTAAGGCATCCTCTAACAGTCTTTCAGGTTTACAGTGACAAAGATGAGTGGATAAGGCCAAAATGGCTAAAATTGCACTAGCTTTTAATAATGAATGTGCCATTTTTTTGCTTGGAGTGTCTCAAGTTGCCCCTTTTTATAAAGTTTTTTAAGTCTATGCTTGCAACGTGCAACGTGGTGTGCTTTAGAGAAAGAAATGAACGGTTCGCTTACTTTTGGGTTCTGTTGGTTATAATGGTGATGAAAAAGGTAATGACCGTCTGGCAACTACTTTATAACGAGTAAGGTTCAAAGTCCGATTATCTACCTATTTTTACACATAAAAAGGTTCACTCAATAAAGTACCCCCGAAGAAATTAAAGTACCTCTAGGCATCTTTTTACTCATGCCAGATAAATATTATTTTATACATTACAGTGCATTCTTATTTACAATTCTGAATATTAAAATAGTACAAAATGAGCCTTCTTATTTCTTGTTTTAAAACGCTAAAAGTTAAATACAATATTCTATGAATTATAATCTGGGTCTCTTTTCTGGTGGTGGTTTCATGTTGGGTCCCTGCTGCTGTCCCGGTGTCAGATTAGAAGTGGAACCTGTACTACACGATGTGGGGGTTGTCGTATCCATTTTCTCCTGCTTGATTATTACAGGTGGAGCCTCATTACTACCTGGGCCACTACTACTTTTATTACTTGCCCCACCCCCGGTGGAATTAGGCTCCTGTTTAATTTGAACCATCTCGTTGTTGCCTCCTTCCCCAGTAACAGCTCCTCCAGAATTAGGGGCATTGTTGGTTATCGTATTATTCGCACTGCTACCATTTTGGTTGGCTGTAGATGCTGCAGGATTTGATGGTTTGCTTTGAGGCATACCCTCCAGTTGCATTAGCCTTGGAGGAAACTTTTTCGACAGTTCCACCAACAACATGTCCACTCGCTGTCGTTGAAACATGGAACTGGGTTCGTCGGGCTTTTTGCTCTTTTTCCCTTTATCCTCCACCACCTCCTTCTCCTTGAATTCCCAACTGTAGCCCTTGGAGGGGTGGTAGCGTGTGTAAGAGAGGCACTCATCAAAAGCGGATTGCAGATGATTTACACCATTGAGCTGCACAGTATTAACATAACTTTTAAGCAACGAAAGAACTCAATTTTAAAAAATTATATGACATGTTCCATGAAATCTCACCAGTCTAGAGTTGACCACAGAGCCCAGATCTGGAGCTTGGTAGACCGTGCCCGCAATAATATAGTAGTCTGCTATGGGTGTCGTATGCTCCCGGGAATGTCTGTGCTGTTTTCTAATTACGTACAAAATGGGCTCTTGGACATGAAGAAGTATATACTCCAAACCAGTCATATTCCTGAAACATGGAAGCAAATTTTTAAAAATTGCTCTAAAGATCACCTACTTCATATGAAACATGAAATCGTTCATGACCTTAATTCTTACATTAGTTGGTCTGGACTAAGCCGCTGCATTTTCACAATTTCATTGTTACACGTTCTGTCGTAAAACTGGTTACTCCTCTCCGAAAAGTAGTCCAAGACATTGCCCTGGTTTAAAATGGGGATCCATGCGGAGTCACACCAAGAGATTCCCAGAAGGTTATCTGAGCAATTAAATGTTTGCAAATTAAAATTGAAATACATAATGCACCTTTAAAGTTTACAATGCCATGATGCTAAATAATGGATTGACTTGAAGCAGTTTGCAGTTAAATCGGATATTTTATAATTTATTAAATTGTCTGACTTTGGCTTGAACAATTTTATTTAGAACACTGGCACACTACAAACTACACAGAAATCCGTGTATCAGCTTTTCCCATCCTCCTCCTTTTCCCTTTCCCGTTTGTCCTCCTCTAGAACCCTCATCTCCTTTTCCCACTCCCCGGGATTGACATCATAGTCCACCATATTCCTTTCCAGCATCCACCACTTGCCCGCCACCCCCACGTCCACAAATCTGTCCATCACTTCCTTCCACATAGGCTTCAAGTAGTTACACTTTGCTTCAAAGATGCCCACCTTTTTATCCGCGTCATGCCTCCAAATCACCGAAAACAGTTCGAAACTCTGGTAACGCAACTCCCCCTTCATTTTCTGCTTTAACAAAACCTGCGCATAATTTTCCGCGTACGGATTTCTAATCGCTGGACTAACAAAGCTAACTTCTGTGTCATATTTGGTCAATTCCGCAATGTAGCTGTATTCCGTAGGATTAGTTTTCCAGCAGTACAAAGCACCGGAAAGTATTCCAAGATAAAGTGACGCCTTTCCGGGACGAGCCTTTGCATCATTCCAGGTTTCCACCGCCACGTCTCTGTAATCCTCCAACAAGCTTTTCCAAAACTGTCGGAACTTTTCCTTAAGGGTCAATTTCGGGGGAGTAAAAGCGGAAGTGGTGGCCGTCTCCCCAACACCAGCGCCCACCTTCTTGGTCAGCGTTTCTGTAATGATTGCTGCAGGACTGGTGGCCAACTGTCGCCGGGAGTGAAACCAGCGCAGGTAACTGGACGAGTTTCCAAGCAACCGTTTCATGTTTAAAATATTGACACGTTTCCACCTCCAAAATTGACTTCAATCACTTTAGTATCCGCGGATTTAGCAGCGCACTGGAGGATAGCAATAATATTTGGTTCGGTTTAATTAAAAAACGGTTCACAAACTGCTTCAAGCCAATTTAAAACGCTAATTGCCCAACTAGTACACATGCCACATGCACAAATAAACTTGTAATTTGTTAAGTAATTAAAATCTCACCCTTGTCAGTAAACGACATCTTGGGAAACCTTGTGACCTTTGGAATCTAACAATCTAGTAATCAATTAATCAGTTAATCAGCCGATTTTTAAGAAGAAATCATAAACCTTTTAAATCAGATGCACGAGTCGGCTGTTCACATCTCAAACTGGTTTGTGTACCGCTGACCACTTCCCAGTCGCGGGATGCCCCACAGCTTGGCTCACTAGCTTGGCGAACAAAGACCATCGTCCGAGTTGGATTCTTTGGCGTCACAGTCACAGGCTACAAACCATTAAGTTGACCATAGTTTAATGATGACGACGAATCTGATGGTCATTTTACTATTGATAAGGGATAACTTATCAGTCCAAAACTCTGTACGATGTACATTTTACCAATTCACAGTTGAAATTAAGCTTACGTTACTAGATAAATGGTCAATTATATTCATCCCAGCATATTATTCAATCAAGCTTTGAAACAAGGCAAGTTGTCAACCAAATTTATTTTTAGACTTTGTTCAAAGTTAGCTTATGAGTCCTGACATCTTTTTCTAATTCATTTACGAATGTTGATAATTTCATTGACAATGATTCATTGTTGCTTGAGACTTGAGACCACCACCCAATTAAGCCAAGGTAAAGGTAAATACCTACCAAATCCATTCAAAATGTCTGTGCAAATCATACATTGGACTAAGCAAAGGTAAAAGAACAGAGGAATCCGTTGATCCTCTATGAACTGGTTTGGATTGTGATCATTTGGTTGTGTCAACACGTAAACAGGTAACATCATCGTTTTGATTATATAATCAGAGAGGATTTTGATACAGATATAGACTTGTGCATGTGTAAGCATGATTTAATACCATACATTGGCTAAAAACCTGTGTGGAAACTTTTATAGCACGGGAAACTTGCATGCTTCAATCTGGTATAAAATTTAAGCTAGTTTTAATGCATTCCCTGTAAACAGAGAGTTGTATGTGGTGGAATGTGTAAACAGCTACTCCAGAGATTGTTTACCCTTCCTAAAATGGATTATTATAGTAAATTTGCTTTTGGAAACCTGTGATCATGATCAAAATCAAAATTATCATGGTTACATAGTACCCCACCATATTAAATCATTCATAAGCTATTATAAATGTTCACCTGTCCAGGTACATCGCATTTTAGTATCTTTAGCATTAGCGCCAACATAAGTCCAGACACGTTATTGCTTGCGCATGGCATATAATATTTAGTTATTCAGCACAATTCATTGTTTGTACTGAATAAACAAAGTAAAAGCGATACATCATCAACATCATCAGAATTACAAGGGAAAGTAACAGAGGCAGTGTATAAAAACCTATATAAAATGCAATCTTTTTTCTGGTTCTTATCATTTTTTTCTACTGCTGATATTATAATGTGGATGGAATATGAAATTGGAATTGAAATCAAAATGATATGCTTTTATAAAGATATATGCTTTGAGCATGTAGAGCATTAACATTTTTTATTATTATTGCGTATTTACTTTAACTGTCTCGCATCACAAATTTATTATCTTCACCACCACACACATTGCCGTTTTTGCTACGGACATCAACTCAATCTCGCATGATATTATTATTGTCAGTGTATTATATTTAAGCTTAATAATTTGATAGATAGAGAAACCGAGACTAAAAGAGACCTTCTACCATTCAATCAATTTTTTTGGCATAAAAAAATCAAACAGTGCGTGTGTCCTCAGTTAAATCTATTTTTCACTCCACAAAAGTGGATACGCGGGACAACACAACGGAAGTGTTACGGAGAAACGTGTGGTGTTATTGTTATGTAGTTGCCCAAGTACCTGGGTACAATAATATTTTTAGATTGTATAATAGTGTGTACCTACCTATCTAAATGGCGTTTGTGTAATTTGAGCAGAACTTTCTGGGGAAGTTTATGATTGCTTCTGAGAAGTATTTTTTGGGCAATTCTTCACTTTGAAAAGGTACAACGCAAAAAAGGATGAGTAAGAAAACTGTAATGCGTGCTTTATCTTTCCTAAAGGTGTGAACTCTGAAAATTGTGAAGTTTTTACTTTCTGGTGATGGTGGGACAAAAAGGGATGGTGTTGTGAACTTGTAAATAATAAAAAAGTACAAGTTTTCCAGTGAAAAATATTACAAGAATGTGTCATCATCACCACCGTTTTAACTTGATGCTACTGTCGTATGACAGCAAGCAATATCTGAGCCTTTCTGGAAGCAGCGAGAATAAAAACGCTGCTGTGGTTCAATAGATGATTAAACTTGACTGTGTTGGATGGTATAATCACCATTTTAATGTAAGTACGATGACCAATAATAACCTTGCTGGCAATGTATTAAAAATGAATGAATACGAGAGATGCAATAAAACTGTTTTGCATTCTGCATCATAAGTAAAACCGGGGCAACTAGCAACATTTCTTGCAAACACTATACTTTGCAATACTTTGCATGCACTTTCAGGTGAACATGGATGAATTTATAAATTAAAAAGTTAATTATTTGTAAGTTATCAAAAAAAGATAGTGATATTCTAGATTATCGCACAAAGTTCATTGATGGACATTTTTTGTCTGAATACAAACCAGAAATCCACAAAACAACTCATTATGTAGGTACTCATACAAAAACGGGCGTGCAGCTAATTGAAAATTCACACATATTGCGAAACACCTCATTATAAGCTTTCAATTTCAGTGAATTTTAATTCAACATTTTTGGAGACAGCATGGCATCAACAAATATCTTGAATCTTGAACAAGTTCGTCATTCATGACAACAGCTAAAGTACTATATTGTACTGTATTAACAAAGTGCAAAAATGTACATGAGCTTATACATTGACATAAAAAAAGCAATAGCAACCACATACAAAAACTTTAAGCATTTGCAAAAATATCTGCTCTGGTTCTGGTTTAGGCCATGACAACGATCTACGTGGAAAACCAGAAAATCCGTTCTAAAAGTTATATCTTAAATGCACTTACAAAAGTTACTTACATAGCATATAATTATACAAAAAGCATTTTAAGATTTTACTTAACACTAATGAGCATGTCAATACACTCCCAATGAACCCAGTAGAATTTTTGACAGAAAATGAACAAGATACCAAATGCCTACATGTCCATTTAGCATTACTCAGCAAGCAGTACAAAATTCAGTGTCTGATCTAAGTCGTCTACGTGGGCTTCATTACTCTCTCTATTTATATCTCTCTCCTACGGTCGGTCGCGTTCTGAGTCTCATTAAAATTCGATTATTATGACAAAAGCCTGTTTTCACACTGAACCCATACGAGAGCCAGTAGTCTAGTCAACTCACAGAATAATTTTCAGAGATAACTGAAATCCAAACCGTTCTACACAAACAACAGAGCACTAATCTTCCTTTCCATTTTCTTTACAACTCTTTACAGAATATTTTCACCATGAATACATTAGTTTTAAAGTCTAGCATCCTAAATAATTTTCGCCATACAATATACTCCGGTAAAAATGTTTCTGCAAACAAAACCGGCCGTGTGCTGAATAAACACTGAAAGCAATGTGGGATAAAAAAACATCAAATCAACCAGTGTCTGTCATGGCATTGCCAAAATCATTAAAGTTTAAAAAATTTTTACGCAAAGACTATTAACTATTCGAATATTGCTTGGACATAACCATTTTTATTATATTGGTCTGTGTTCTGAATAACCAGAGCTGCTAACAAGATCTCTGTTCATTCAAGTTGGTTACGTACAAAACTATAACAAGGATAATAACTTTATTCTTTAAAAAGCTCTGTACACCCATCATGCATTGGTTTTTTTCTTAAAGAAAACTTGTTCATCTTTAAAGAAAAAAGCAGAATGAATCTCTGATCTGCAAGCTCTTTTAAAAATGCTTGTTAAAGCCATGAACAGCTTACCAGTTTAGTAGTCTTGTAGATTTTGCTGAGGATGGATGGTTGCTCTTGTTGCTCTGCTACAAGTTCTCCACGTTTCAATACCAACCAAAACCAAAAGTATACCTAAGTCGCGTATTCAAATTCACATCCAAAAAATATCCATCCATCCGGCATTCTCTAAACTACTAAAAGTGTTATGTGTTATTCTTTACACATATATTTAGCTTAGGTGAATGGCAAGCAGTATACTATAAAAGCAAGTAAGTATAGCTGAGATTTTTTTCTTCAACTAGTCAATTTATAAAAAATTACTATACTTGTATATGTGTGAGATCATCGCATACATATTATTATTTTTATATATGTAAGTAGGTAAATAGTAAATATGCCCAAGAGAGGAAGAAACAAGCAAACACATTTCTCAATGCAAAAGCATACCATAAACATATTTATGTAGAGATTTTTTTTTGCAGAGAGGAACACACAGGAACACAACAACATACATCAAAAGAAACCGCTTTAAAATATTATTTGTACACATAAAAAATTGTATAAACAAAAATTTTGCTACTAATTTTTTTAAGTTTAAAAAAGTACACGAGGCAATTTATAACAAGCCATCATTTTTTACAAGGTTAAAAGTTAAGAGATATAAGTTTGCACAATTATTTTGTGGTTGTTATCCAGGTTTAAAAATATTTTCTGGCAAGAGGCAAAATATCATTGGAGCAGAAATCGGGTATAATTTGATATCTTTTTAAATTCTGTTTACACAAGTGACGTAGTCAAACTGTCAACCAAATTGGTACATGAATCATGCATTAAAAAGTTGGAATAAAAAAGGCAGAGTGCAACAGTGTGGATGAAAGTTGAGAAGTGGAATATTTTTGGCACAATTACGCAAACCATATATTTCTGGTGTGACTTTGGAATGTCAGAAAAAGAAGGGATTGTGGCAGTCAAAAAATAGGTCTATTGGCAAGTAGGCTAAAATATTGTAGTGTGCTTGTAGGAGATTTAGCTGTGGAAAGCTCAACAAGTGAAAGTACAATAGAAAAACTGTCTGTATTTTGCTACAAGTAAGTGCGTGGGCGGATTGTGTCTATTGCGTACATGGAATGTAGATTAGTGGGTTTCCTTTGTAAAATTCCGAAACAAATAACCTTATTTACTGTAATCTATTCAGGGCCAATTTGGAATTTTTTACGAGTGCAATATTTTTATGCTATAAAAATTGCAAAGATAATTGACGGAAATATTTGTACTTCTAAAGAAAATAGGTACCTAGTATTTTTTTTATTGTGTGCGTTTTTTTCATGGAACTCTATAATATTTTGTATTTTGGGAAGGTTAGTAATATCCGAAAGAATTCCCATTAACTCTTTTAAATGCCTATAAGATATGGATTGGCTATGGTTATGGCTTATATTTCTTTCTGAGAAGTTTAAAAATACAATGGAATGCGTGGGAACGGAGTGCGTAATCCAATTCCACGCTCATTACTTACATAAAAAATACCTACAAACAAATCTTAAAGATCCGCAGATTTTATTTTTAAGCAAAAATTTAATGTTGTTGTGTCTGGAATGTAGGGTAATACGTAATTATCGCAAAATCTTCAATGGGCTTGTATTTTCTTTAGGTATTTTTATTATTCATTCATATTAGGCCACACAGTACAAAACAATAAAATTCTAATAAAATTGTAATCAGGATGCTTCTACTGCGTTGTTGTCTGTTGTATAATAATAATTACAAATTATGTCACGTACAACGTACAAAATACAAATCGGACACATAAAAAGTGATAAAACACGAACAACCACTATAATTAAATTAAATTGTCAGTAAATTGCCAAAAAGCAATTAGCGCAACACAATCAGCAATATTGAATTACAAAAGAAACATGATAATTTTAGCCTTGAACCTTCTCGATCCTCGATACGAACTTTACTCGATTTCTGTTTTGCAATTACACACATTCTAAAGTAGGCACTAATTGAATTTAGAAACTGAATTAGTTGAATTACTAAAATCAGTTTGAAGGATTTATGTTAGTTTTGCATTTTTTCATACGGAAACCTGACGCAGTTCCATTAGGCGACCTAATAAACTTGCTTAAATCCTGATAACCCTGACCTAGGTTAAAAAGTTTGCTTCAGGTTGTCACCACAGTGCCCCATATATTACGCTCACTTGACAGTTCCTATGCATGAGTCAGATCTTCATCCAGCAGTTTTGCTTCTTGACCAGCTAGTACATTCATTCATCTTCCTTTTGTTGTTGAATCTTGAACTTGACCCTGTTCCTTTTGAAAAAGGAACCCTTTTTACACTTGTCACAGTTTTCTGACCCAGACTCATAGAACTCACGCACTTTCCGGGTCTCACGTACGCATTCTTCTGAAAATGAAAGAAAACGTGTTATCCAGAACCACCGCACTTGTTCCTTTCATTTGAAGGTTTTACCAGAAGGGTGCTGGATGTTTAGGGATTCATTACTCTCACTCTTTCAAATTGACTGTCTTGTTAAAAATATTCCATAAAAATGTTCCTGATCAAAACTTGTTTTTTTCCTGTTTGTTTTACAGTACAGTTAACTTGTCACGAATCACAGGGGTAATCTGGATCTTCCACACACAGTTTATCAACAAAGCCGATTTATTCACACTTGTTGCTCAGCACGTATGCTCGAATGCTGTGAAGTGACAAAGATGTCAAGAAAGGCTTAACATTTATCAAGCTGGATTTTGATGATTTATTCATTTCATGCGGTTCAGTGAAGTGAAGAAAAATATATACTTTAAAGTCCTTGTGAGTGAAATATTGCACTTTTGGTGGAACAGGATTTTAAATAATTTTTCAGAGGACAGCAGCAAAACATCATAATTTATTTTTGGAATTGCTTGGATTGGGAAACATTGACAGAAAAAGCACGTGTTGCAGCATTGTTTTTGGCTACTTTGTCAAGGACTATTTTATATCAAGCTAAAAAACTTCCACAATAAATTAAGCTTGCAAATTTGAACATTCTTTCAAAGTATGTACCAACCTTTTGAATCAAAAGCGGCGGAGTTCAGATAAGTGGTCACCTCAGCTAAATTATGGAAATGTACTATTACCCCATTCCCAACTTTTACTTGAGAAAACTAGCCAGTCTAAATGATAATGAGAACAATCATGGGATGATACTCTTTGTGCAACGAAGTTGCAAAAAGCAATTGCATACGTTTTGACATTGACTTCCGGTTGATTCTGTTCTAAAAACAATTTTGCATATAATTTTTAAAAAGTGTTCGTTTCTTAACTTTTTTAAAAAATGGATCGAAACAATCGAAAGCCCCCGGTGAAAATCGCCCTTCTGGAAAAGAAGGAAAGCGAGGTATCCCACTGCTGGAAAACGTGCCAGCTTTTCAGTTACGTTCTCGTGGTAATCAGCGGGATTGCCACTAGCCTGGCCATGGGCAATGTTCAAAGGCTGTTTAAAGGGCACTGCATTCTCTATGCGGATTTGAAAGTGACGCTGGTGGAAAACTGGACAATAATTGATAAGCCCCAGCACACCGCCTCCAGGTGGGGTTCCCATAGTAGCTGCAACTTTTGTCAGTTTTGTCCCGTGGCCAGTGTGGTGTTTGCAGGGATTTTGGGTACGCTTTTTGTCATGTGCGGAAGGGGAGGACGGTCTAGTCGCAAGTAAGCAAATCTTTCATAAACGTTCTCCTATTCCCCTAATGAAAAAAATGTCATAAATTATTTATTGCATTTTGACAGTTTACCTCAACCATGGAGAATTGTTCCACCAGCTATTATGTTCAATCTTATATTCCTCCTGACCTCTTGTGCCAGCGTGGCCCTGACGTTTGGTGGATTTTCAGCGTTCTGCTCAAGTATAGGATCTCAGCTTAACGTGACAGGTTGCGAGGACCTTATTGGCTACAACTGGTACCGGTACCCGAATGCAACCTACTTTTACGATGATGTAGTTATCGCAGAGGTATGATCACCCTGACAACACAATTCCTTCCAATCATGTACTTTTAAAGTTTGAAGCAAGACGTTATTCTAATTCCTTTTATGTTTTCAGACTGGAGCCACCGTGGGTCTTGTCGGTTGGCTTATGGGTTTTATCATCCTCTTGATTCGTGTAATCACCCACGCCGATTTCCAAGTCATATCCCCCGGCGAAAAAAGTAAATCCGTTGCTGCTGCTATTGCCGCAACGGGCACTTCCCAAAGCCCCCTGGGCCACAGCTTAACAGCTCAGCGTGCCATTTCGGAATCTTCCTCCCATCCAGCGCAGCGTAGCAGTAGCACCAACGATATCACCCGTACTCCACAGGCTCCCATAAGATATAGCCGAAAAAGAACCATGTCCACAGGATGTGCTCTGGTGTCTGCCAACAATAATAACTTATCAAGATCCCCGTCCTCCGCTACCACAACGTCAACGCAACCGATTGTTATAAACAATCATCACCATTTACACTTACATTGTCATTGCAATCCTACCTCGACAGAGGGAAATGCAGCAGCAGCTACAAGCTTATCCTCTGCAGCCACGGAAATCACCATGGTTAACGAAGTGGAGCCCCTACTCCCCGCCTCCCCCACGTCATTACTATCAGTACCTGGTGCAGGCACTGCAATAAGGAAGCAACCACAACAGAGGCTGGAACCCACTTAAATATTTTTTTTACCAATTGTAACTAATATTGTTTCTATACGTATTATATTCTATAAAATTATTTAAATCGCCGGTGGTTTTTTTAACGTTTTAACAATCAGTTACGTTAAATGTATTGCATACGATGTACATATATATTTTTATATAGATGTATCAATTTCATTTTAGTCCTGTCATTCATAAAATCATTAGTCATAAAATTCATCGAAAATACCCTTTTGTAATATATAACTACTGTGTGTATTTTAATTAAAATTATATGCATAGAGTTATTAGCTAAAATTTAATCAGTTAAACATCCTTCCAAGTTCCAATGAATGATTTATAGGAAAAAAGTCACTAAATTAGAGTTTATTGTTTAAATAACTAGTTCTAAATATATTTTAAATTATGTTACAGAAAAGCTAAGGATACTTCTGTAGCTATTATAGCGGATTTTTCAATACAAACTTGTAATTCAAAGGCTGTACAAAAATGAGATATATTAAAATAAAAAGTCAACCAACCAACCCATTAATTCAAAGTTAAGTTTTACATGTCTCATAATACCCTGATGATTCAGATTTCTGAATACCTAAGTTTTCATATCATTTTAAGTCCAACAGAGCATCCAGATGTAAATTGAGATTCTCAATTTGAGAAGCTATATAGAAGGTACACTTCCAAACAAAGTAACTATCTGGAAGAGTGTTTTTATCTTTTAAACGAATGTATTTTTAATGAATGGAAAATGGATACAAATGTGGGACTGTCAGCATCTGGAGTATGTAACTGATTTTAAAAGCTTGTGCTTTTCAAATCAGAAACGCACATATTATTAATCCTTCATTTCTCCTTATCCGACGAGTCACTTACTGCGCTCAAAGTTAAATTGCTCCTTGAAAAGTTGCTGCTGAATTTTGTGTAAACTCGGTTCACAGCTCAACCCAAGCACAATATTTTGTAAACTTGGAAATTCGATACAAGTTATGATGATCAAAACGTGTGAACCAATTTGCAAAACAATGTTTTTTATTTATTTGCCTACCTCATTGCGAGCTGTTTTTAGTACCTAGTTTCCAGACAACCGATGAATGAATAAATATAGCCTAACCTAAACTGCATCTTATCTGTCTCAGTAATAAGGAAAAATTTTGTAATTTTTGACCTTATCCATTTTCTTCATCTCTCTATCAAGAAGAAAAAGCCGTCATGATTCTAATCCCTTGAGTTCACAAATTCACAATCATATTTTTGTGTGTGAATCTTGATTGAGCATCTTCATCATAACAATTTTTTACATGCATGGACAACGAACACACATAAAATACCTAATAGCTCTACTCTACTCTAGTGCTAATAGCTTGAACACAAGTAATAACGTCAGAGACAACGTCATCGCGATAAAACTATGAAACACAGACTTATTAAAAAAGATGCTTCTTTAATGATAAGACCGGTAAATTAGCAAGCAGCGCGTCAAACAACTTCCTGAACCGTGAACTTCTGAAGGCTTTCTGTATAAAAGGGTGAGTCTAGCTAAAAAGTCAGCTAGCATGATATTATGATAAGCCATTTTATGGTGTTGTTTCTCTCAATAATAATAATGTTTTGTGTTTTTTAGACTCTTTTTTAGATTTTAAGATTAAAAAACTAGGCCCAGATCCACATTTAATTTGCTACTGAAGCCATGATGCTGATGATGAAGACATGTACTGTGAGATGTTTTTCAAGTTTTGAACTGGTCGACCTGCCCAGCGACTCTAGAGACTAGAGACCATCCAGCAAGCCATCCCAACTTTTACACTTTTCTGCTAAAAAAACTGGGATAGAATGAACCACTTGTGATCAGTCTTCTGTTGAAATTTCGATTACGTCTGTAAAACTAGTAGTAATAGCTACTATAAAATAGTATGAATTTTTGCTTATCATGGCGCGGTCCATGTCATAGTCGCACAGAGAGGTACATGTATGAACTTGTAGATCGCTATATTGTTATCCACGATATAAATCACGTTCCATTATAGTTTATTTATCCATTTTATTTTAAAGTTGTGTATGCTTCCATGAAAAATGGGATCTTCTCAATACTTAATTTTCTAATTCTAAAGGCGTTCTCATGTTTTAGATTTTGCATAGGTATTATCATTAGCGGAACAAACGATACTTTTCGCTTATTGTAATTTTAGCCTGGTACTCATTATGCATGCTCCACGTGGAAATAAATCCATAAACCAGCAGCTTTGTTACAACTTATCTTCTTTTTTTATTTAAGCATTTTCAATGTTTTAATGCATTGCATATGCTCAGATAAGCTTGTATACAATTATTATGTGCACACAACAATCCAATCAAACATCAGAATCAAGAATCAGAGATGATTCATCTGACATTGTATGCTAAATTAACGTGTAGGCAAGGCAGTATAATAGCCTAATAGCAAAGGAACAAAAGAACTAAAGTAGGCTTGATAGTGGGATGCAGTTAGGCTAGGCAGAAGAATACTTTTGCTGGAAAACTCACTATTGTACGCTTGAGCTAAAGGTCAGACGCTGCGCGAGTGAGAAAAGTCAAAGAGGAGAAATATTATAAGAGCGCTTGTCGCTGCACATGGCAAGCTCAGTCTGGCTACATAATCAGTTAAGTGACAACCTATATGAGTTCCAAAAATAGAAACTTTTTTGTCTGGTAGATCTAATGTTTCATGAAACACCGAAAAGTTAAAGTTGTCAAAATTTTATTTTGTGATATAAAAAATTAAAATATTTGTAAAAATGGGACAGTTAACGCCCACATCACTACGAAATGTTACAGCAAACATGACAAATGTACTAGTAGTGTTGTTTGTGCTAGTTTCCTTTGCCCAGTCCACAAATTTGGATGAAGAGTTGACGATAACGTTTGAACAGAAACATGCAATTGACAAGGTGAGTGCAATAAACTTTTGAAATTAAACCGAACTTAAATTTTTGGGTTCATGCTTTAAAATAACCAATTTGCTGTGAAATAGCTACGACAACGCGTGCTCCCATTTTTAACGGAGAGTTACATGAAAGAAGATTTAAATCTACTGAGATGGTTAAGATCAACGAAATTTAATGTGGATGAAGCATACAGACGAGTGATGGAGGTAACCCGAAAATCTTTAAATATATTTTAAATCCTCGCCTTCTATTTTAAAGAAAAATTGCATGCATGATTTCGCATGTTTTTAGAATGTCAAGTGGCGCAAACAGAACAAAATTGCGACAATTGTCGAGGAAGATTTCTCTGATATTGAAGACGATTATCCATACCTGTTCACTGTAGACAAGCAAGGACAGCCGGGTAGAATAAATATTTTTTATGAAATAAAAATATGATGATGATGTTTAAACTTAAAAATATGATGTTTAATGAGTTTCATAAAAAATATTTTGTTCTAATTGCATAAAATTAAGTATTCATTGGTTTTGCTGGAGAATGGGATATCCGAGCTGCAACCATAACTGGCCGGGCCCAAAGAATTTTGCGATACATGAACAGAGCAATTGAGCGGGGTGCTCGCATGGTTAGGGATTTGCAGGCAGAAGGAAAAAACGTAAGAAAAAATAAATTATAATCCCTATTTGATCCAGAGAGATAATTGACATCAAAAAGTTCTTGTATGCATTTGAACTACCTTCTGTGAAATCACTCATGCATGAATTTCTTGCAATTTTTGCAGATTACTCGCCTGAATTTGATAATTGACCTGGGAGGTAAAATATTTATATGTTATAATGCTTTGCAAAGTTTTCTTATGTAAAAATTTGGATCTTAAGCTGGTTCATTACTACAATTTAACTCTAATTTGACAGGTTTCAACATAGCCCAGCATGCTTGCGTGCCGTGTCTATTCCGAATTTTAGACTTTTTGTTTCTCTACGACAATCATTATCCGGGACTGGCTGACAGGGCGATCTTCATTAATAGTACGTCTTTGTAAAGTCAAAAGTTCTTTTCTAAGAAAAAGACGAAGACACACAATTCATAAAAATGAATTGGATTACGTAGATAGATAAGTGATTAAAAGCGTATTGTTCTTTGCATTGATTGCGTGTATACTTTGTTGGTTTATAGCTCCCCCGACAATAGCCGCTGCGGCCGAGTTGGTACGCAACAATGCAAACTCAGAGACCATGAAAGCCATTAAAGTGTACGGAAGGGATCGAAATGTGTGGCAAAGGGCCTTGCTAGATTTTATTGATAGGGATAAGCTGCCGGAACAGCTTGGAGGGACAATGAAACGAGTGCGACATGAAACTGATTTGTAACAAAACAGGATATCCGCAGCTGTTGCTGGCTCGGCTTTTGGAGCTAATTAATTATCATCGTTTACATAATGTACAAAACAGCACTCTTTAAAATTGCGTAACAATAAGAAAAATAAACATGACGCAATTAAAACCACCTACTTATATTAACTTAATTTTCTTGTGAATTCAATGAACTTCTTGCATGATACTACATTCATATATCCTAACGACATTGAGCATTAAGTTCAAAATCCAGATGAAGGTTTCATTCAACAAAACAAAAGTTAGCATTTTTTACACAAAAACTACAAAAAACTTTAATCCAGACTGTTTACTTCATTGCACAAACAGCGTCTGGTGTGCAGGTGGAAGGAAGTATGTGATTTATGATTTATTGCAGCTTCAATTTTTTTTGTTATTCTTTCTGGTAGACGAGCTTGACCTTCTTTGCAGAATGTAAACAAATTTATCAACGATAATAAAAATTTTATTTGCGTAAATCTGTTTTTAATTAAGTCTAGTCTTGCGTATTCATTTGTCAATATCAATGCTAACTACAATGTTAAAGAACAAATTATGAATCATGATACCAACTGTGAACAACAATGAAAGTTGGTCTAACAAAGAATTACATGTAACGTGGAAAAATTGTATAGCATAATATTATATACTCTTGAAAGCTTATCGTTACAATCTACAATAAAAATTATCGTCTTATAACAAGTCTTACTTTTCATTATGCTTATTATCTGAAATAATTTAAAAAACAGATTTCCTTCCGGCTTTCTTCTGCTTTGCTGGAGTAGCCACTTTACCAACCATTGGCGACAATCCAGCTCCATCACTTTTTCTGCTACGCAATAATTTTGGGGATATTTTAGGCAAATCTGATACTTTATCCTTTTTAGCAGGTGTGTTCTTCACACTTGCGTTGCCTTGGCCTTGAGCGGGTCCCTGACTTTTTCTGCTTCTTAACAGCTTTGGAGAAAACTTGTTGGACTTCTCTGGAGTCTTCTGTTTACCCTCCAGGGACTTTTTCTTCTTTTTAGATTTATCTGCAGGTGTTTTCGTTACAGCAGGGGACATTAAACTGTTGAATGAATCAGTTTCCATAGATTCTGATTTATTGTCACTTTTCAGTACTGATAATCCGGATGCTTCACTTTTTCTGCTTTTTGACAACTTTGGAGACTTTTTGGGCAAATATTTATCCTTTTTAGCAGGTGTCTTCTTCGTATTTTCACTAGCCAGACTTTGTTGAGGTCCTTGACTTTTTCTGCTCCTCAAAAGCTTAGGTGAAAACTTAAATGATTTCAGTGGCGTCTTTTGCTTGGCATCAACGGATGGTTGCGCTTCCATCTTCATCTTATCAGGGGTAATCTTTGGTGTTTTCTTTTCAGAGGGAGACATTTTATTTGTTGTTTCTGGTGTTTTCTGTTTACCTTCCAACGACTGTTTCTTTTCCTTCTTCGTCATTTCGGGAGTTTTGGGTGTTTTCTGGATAACAGGGGACACCAATTTATTTGATGCTTCTGGCGTCTTTTGCTTGCCATCTAAAGACTGTTTCTTTCCCTTCTTCATCATTTCTGGAGTTTTAGGTGTTTTCTTCTGGGCAGCATGAGAAGTAAATTTATTTGATGCTTCTGGTGTCTTTTGCTTGCCATCAATCGATTTCTTGCCTGCCTTTTTCATCATCTCTGGAGTCTTAGGAGTCTTCTGAACAAAAGGAGACATTTTACTGGATACCTCTGGTGTCTTCTGTTTACCATCCAAAGACTTCTTTCCACTTTTATTAACCATCTCAGGAGTAGCCTTTGGCGTTTTACTTCCATGAGGAGACTTCGATTTGTCTGGTGTTCTCTGTTTTGCATCCAACAACGACTGCTTCTTAGCGTTTACTGGAGTGTGCTGAGGCGTCTTCTTTATATCAGTTGTGCTGTCAGGAAGTTGGAATGTGTCCATTTCATCCAAATCGGATTCCGATTCACTGTCGTCCTCCATCATCACCTCTTTATCCGATTGGTCTGAGACTGATTCCTCTTCATCCTTCGTAGCAACCTTAACACTTCTCTCTGGCACAGGAAACTGATAATCAATTCCCATTTCAGCAAACCGTTTGTTTTGCTCCTCCAACTTTGCCAATCGTTGCTGTTTAATTTCCTCATTCTGTTCCTCTGATAAAGTCCGATTTTCCTGAGCTCTCGCAAATTTCCTTGCTTTCAACTTTGGAAAATTATTTTCCCGGATGTTCTTATCACGAAACAAACTGCTAGGCTTTATGTCAGGGGACACAAGTTCACCTAAACAAAAAAATCACAATTCATTACTCAAATTAACTATTAATAATTAATTACACTCATTCTGCAGCTTATCCTTGACATTGATAATCATACTTACACTTAATAAGTCTCTCAAACATCAGGTAATTATTCATCGCCTCCGCTGCAATTTTGGCCACCTCTTCAAACTCAAACTCCACAAAAGCATATCCCCGACTTTGTCCAGTCTACAAAATCATAGGAGAACACACCAATTAACCAACCACAATTTAATCATCCCTTTAAGCTAATTAACTAATTGAACTTGTCCATCACTCACCTTCTTGGAACGAGCCACCCGGATCCTCAAAACCTTTCCAAACTGCGAAAAGTAAGATCTCATCTCCTTTTCGTAGAATCCATGAGGAATGTGCTTCAGCATGATAACCCCTTTCCTCAAAACCGGAACATTATCTTTCGGCACCTTTCCCTTCCTCTACAAATCACACAATTAAAAGTCAACCAATTTAGTCATAAATTAATATTTAATCACAATCAAAATTCAATCAAGCTCTGTCCATTTCTTAAAAACTTACCTTTTCCACCTTTTTAACCGCTTTGGTCAGTGCCGACTGCTTCTTCTTCTCCAGGGCAATGTTAGCCTTGCCAATTGCCGCAGACACCATATTAAAACCGGAAGTACCGCTGTTAAAGGTCAACTTTAAATACAACTGTTAGTTAACAAAATTATTAACGAAAAACACAGTTAATTAAAACACTTTGCATTGAAGAGATGCAAGTGATAAAAATGTGCAAGTGAAAATGCCAAAGTGGGAATGCAGAGCAATGTGTGCACATGTAGCCAATATGCTTTACGCTTGCCACTATTGATACGCCACTTGATGCTCAGGTTTTGGGGCAACTTTGGACAGCCAAAAATGAAGTCGAATTCACGATGATGTTGATTGTTGATCTGTTGATGAAGTAATGATGTTGGCTTCACTCTCCGCTTGGTAAAGGCAGGCAGGTACTTTGTTTTTATGAATGTAGTGGAAAAGAGAGGAGAACCATTTTTTTAATCGGTTCACAGTTTGACTCCCTTTTACTTCCTTTGATGATTCATAGTAATCCGATAGACTTTTAATAGTTTTGATTCGATAAAAAACTCTTAAACTACATATTATATATTTCATTTCTTCATTTGTTTACGTGCTCCCTGTGTCAATTTTGAAAATGTCTCAGCGATACTCATCAGCCTTACTCTTAGGAATTAAATATTCGTGAGAATCAAGCCTTGAATGGCTATTATAAATCTATAAAGTTCCTTGAGAAAGAATCCCTTAAACATAATGGACAGTACATTTATTATTTTGCATTACCCGGTACCAACCCAACCAAGCTTGGCCAAGGTGTCCTGCTATTTTTTCGACTTTTGTCGCAGTACCTTTGGAATTCGATCACCTGACAACAATTGGTGCGATATCTGCCCTGCTGGACGTAAGTTTCCATTGTTTTAAATTTATCGCTAATTTCATGTAAGACATTTATCGCTAATTTCATGTAAGACATTTATCGCTAAAGTATAGGGCTTGAGTTTTATAATTCTTTTTGTATTCCATTATATTTTTAGCTATCGAAGAGTGTGGCTATGGCGAATTTATATGTTCGCACTTGAAATCGGAGATTGCCGAATTCGAGGAAAGGCGCAGCAAGAAAAAGGAGAAAGTGCCTTCTTGGAGTAAGCATCCCGTGACGGAGGAGATCGTCATAACCAAGGCATTTGAATGTAAAGAGAGTACCGTGGATACAGAACCAGGTAAGCCATTCAGAAGGCTGATAACTTAAAAAAGTTACGGTGGTACGTTGGTATTTGGGTTGATGTACAATCCCTGCAGCACGTATTTTCAATTTCTCTGTAGCGCAACATTTTTTGCTAAGAAATGATATTCAATGTATACAACTCTCTTGAAATTGCACCACGGAGTAATATTTAGATGCAAAACTGATCAAACATGATAACTTTGTCTCTTTGACTGGAAAGCTTCTATGAATTTCTACTCGAGACATATCTCATATGCATGCAATAAAACAATCAAATATATAACTACAACACTGCATACATTACAGTTTAATTAAAAATATTCTGTCTCAGTATTTTGAAATTGTACTGTTATTATTACTTTTGTGATATATTACTCTGGTTTATATGATTTTATACGTGTGATTTTATAATCGTATACGGGCTTTAAACCAAGCTTAATGGCTCTAGATCTTCTTAAGAATTAAGTTGTTGTATTATATTTTTACGATATTTACGTTTCTAGCAGCGAACATTTTTATGATTTATCATTGTTTTTTTCAACGGTACAAATAAAATTTGTGTACAAAGAAACAGTTTTTGAAATATTCGTTCAAATTTAATTTGAATTAGTGTAAGTGTCAGTAGTAGATTTAGTGCCTAATAAGAATGTTTTTTAATCGATTACATTGGATGTTTAATACTGTGCATTACTTCAACATGCATAATTAAGTCTTAATTCGACATAATATCGCTGCTTATACATTTAATTACAAAGTTGGTATTTTATAAACGTTTATTTATATTGGTGGAGTAAGGAGTATACATTGAATATCATTTCTTAGCAAAAAATGTTGCGCTACAGAGAAATTGAAAATACGTGCTGCAGGGATTGTACATCAACCCAAATACCAGCGTACCACCGTAACTTTTTTAAGTTATCAACCTTCTGAATGGCTTACCTGGTTCTGTATCCACGGTACTCTCTTTACATTCAAATGCCTTGGTCATAACAAAGCCTCAAGAATTTGGAAAGCCAGCTTTAAAGCAGATAAAGCTAAAGGATAATTGTACAACCAGTGAAATTGTAGATTATTTATTTCACGAGGATGCGTTTAGTTGGGACATCCTTCATGATGAAGTTACTAAGCAGTATCACTTTGTGTTTCATCAAAATATGCCTGGTGCTTCCAGTAAATGAGATATAGTAAATCAAGGGCTAGGATTTAACAAGTAGTTTAGTGAAAACCAGATAATATTCAAGAGATCAGTGTTTTAACGCTTCATTATTAACACGTTGTATTTTAAAGTTTTGTACAGTTAAATGAGGTTTTAAATGCATAGACGTGTTCTGATCTTAAAATCCCAAAACTTCCAGAAAATGTTAAAACATTTATTATTTTTTATTGTTCAATCACTACTTTCAATATTAAAACAACAAAAACTTCAAAGGAAATTCTAAACGTGTTTCACGTGCTCAATACAATAATCTATCTGTTTTATCTTCTGATTCATATTCATGCAGTGCCATTAACGCATCCCAATTTACATGTTCCATTTGCATGGTTTGTCTTTTAAGTACCTGCAACTTTTGCTTTGCTGTTCTTTCAAAAAAGCCACACTTTACCAGGCTTGTAGTAACCAAAATAAGTAAAAACAGGCCACCCGCGCCTGCTGCCAGGAAATACCAAGCAGGAATCCCAGGAAGTAGACGAAACTCTCTCTGAGACATGCCATCTACCCTTTGAATGAATTTGCCGGAAAAGTAGACGGAAATTGAAGAGGGTATCCGCACGCCAGCAATGTCGTCAGTAATAAACCTTTCTGTAGACATAAAAATAAATTTTGTCAAAATCTAGTCATCGTTTACCAACGAGCTATCAAATCTTCGTTTACCGATAGCCGTTTCTTGAAGAAACATTTGAATCCGCATTTCTTTAGAGGTGCTTGAGGGTAGATCCATCAAACATTCAATTTTTTGGCATGTGGCTTGAGTCTTCTCTGAACATTCATGTATCATTAAATATGTATCTGATATGCTTATTGACAACGGAAAAGTGAGCGTTTCTTCTGCTGACGTCATGTTTATGCTATCGGTTTGACTAGACGCATTAAAAAACTGAAAGTTTTTCGAGGTACACTGTATGTTATTGTCTGCTGACGGATCTACAATTAAAATCCCGTACGGAACCATCACTTCCGCTTTTACAGTGTTTGCAGACGTTCCTGAAGCTCCCACATTCTCCAGCAGGTACATCTGGCTAACGTCTATCAGCGAATTACCTGTTCGGTTTACTTCAGCCCTAACCGTGTTTACAGATTTTACAACAATTTGTGCGTCATTTTTAAGCACGAGTTGTAAAGTTTTGGTTATTTTCTTAGTATGCTCATCTTTTTCTGGAAATGCTTCCACGCTAAAGTTCACCGTGCCTTGTGGTTCAGGTCCATTCACTTTCCAGTTTGCTAAACCACCAATTTCCAACTGGACACCGACTTGTGTGGCATTATGCAAAAGTTTGCTACATTGAGCTTTACTAGACCAGTTAGTTTGCAAACCACTTTCTTTTCTCAATTTGCAACGATCATTTCCGCTGCTAATTTCTCGCCACACAAATGTCATGGAATCGTGATCAACCTCAAGATTGTTGCTAACTGTCCAATTTACGCGAAACGTGACGTTATATGCGGTTTCTTTATAATTGATAATCTCCATGAAAATGGTTATGCTTTTAAGCTGACCAACTGTTAAAGTGCCACTGGCAGTTATTTTTGGACCACTTTTAAATTCTAGCTGTGAGTCACAAGCCTTATTTCCGTCTGAATGGCAATTATCTACTTTAAGTTTTAAGCTAGCCCATTGACCTTGTATTAAAGGAATGGGTGCAGGATGGTATGGCTTAAAATTGCCATAAATGTTTTGAATGCTGTGATCTTGTGAACCTGAAATTTCTAAAATGGTAGGTTTGGCTGCTACCTGTCCACTTAAAATACTTGTTTCATTGTACCAAAGACCAGCACGAAATTGCAAAGGGTCAGAATATTCTTCCTTGTCAAGAACGTAAACCGTTTTGTTCAAGCAGGTTTCCTGTTTGGAGGAAAGCAATTGCTTGAATTCAATTGTTTGGCGATTACCCATAAATTCGACTCGCTTATGGATGGTGTCCGCTTCAAGAGATAACCAAGTCTCTATAATATTCCAAATGGACAATTAAATCTTGTAAATCAAAATGAAGAAGCTGCTTTGCATAATATGTTGTTACCCAGCATAGGATTCGAATTGTCAGGCAACTTAACAGAATTCAAGTAATGGAATTTTACACAGATCCGCACTTGGAAATTTTTCTGAGTGGGGAGTACTTCTAAAATTCGAGTACTTAATCCCCCGTTTTCCGTTGCATGAAAAGTAAGTTTTAATGAAGCAGTTGCAATTGGTCGAGTGCGAATCACAACCACGTAATTGGATTCTCCTGCACCCATAACGAAATCTGGAGTTCCGTTTCCATCCACGTCAACATTTTTTCCGCCCAGCAAAAATGTTCCCAAGCCATGCAAATTTGGAATTGCTAAAGATTTTCCATGAATAATGTGTGCAGGGTTTTGAGGCAAAGATCTTCCTCCGTAAAATACGAACAAGGTTCCAATACCACCATCGGTATATGGAGCGCTCACAGCAAAGTCTTCATAGCTGTCAGCATTGATATCCCCCAAATTGCAAATTGCCGAACCAAATCGGGCAAGCGTCCATTTTGACAAGCCACTAATTTGTGGACTAACGCAAAGCTTTTGTGAAACCGTTTTGTTATTCGTAATTGTTGCACCATTAAATATATGCAGGCACCAATTGCTCTGTTGAGAATTTTGACGAAGAGGTTGTGTCAGCCCAGGAGAACCCACAAGAAGCTCGTCATAGCCATCGCCGTTTATATCCACTGTGGCCAGTGCGTAGCCAAAGTAGCTTCCTACTTGCTCGCCCTTATAAATTGCATCAGTTGAGTTTGATTTTGCATGCTTGATAACCACCATACCTCTAAGATCTTGGAATTTGCCACGAGGGGCAGCAAAGGCTTGATAGATACCATGCCTAGTTCTACCAGACGCTAAGGTGTAACCATACTGTAGACTGTTTCGAATTTTGATACTTTTGTAAATGGAGGTTTTTTGTTTCCCCAAAAGTTCGACCACTGCACCCACTCCTACGCCAAAACTTGGTGCACCCACCAGCAGACCGTTATTCGGGGTTATAGCCGTGGTGAAGCCAAAATCGGAATTGGAAAGGTGGCCATTGTGCCACCTATTAACTGGTTCATTAAATGGATTGACCACGGGACTAAATCGTGTAGCTGATGACACATTATAGACTGCTCCTATTACTAAAAATTAAAATTTTAAAACAATCAATCTGATGGCATTATCAAAGTTTCATTCAACTTACAATATGCCTCGCTACTGCATTTTGCTTTATTAGGTATCTTCCAGCGGTTCAGCTTCCATCTGGGAGCGCCAACAATTAGCTGGTCATTTTGAACATTTAAGCTAAACCCAATCCTTTGATCGCTTTCCTTTTCAGGATGACTTTTCCCGAGATCATACCTCGAGCAAAAGTGTTGCCCAGAATCTTGTTGAGAAAGTGCGGACAAGAGAGAGCACCCAAGTTTTCCAGATTCGGGAGAAAACTGGCATTGCCAAACAACTCCAGTATTTTTGGTGTACTGGGTTGCGTTTGGGGCTCCAATAAACAGACTTTAAAAGTTGTAATACAAACATTTTTTATTGGATTTTAGGCATTTGTTACTTTGCAAGTTTATTTTGTAGTTGCTCACGTTCCCCCAGAGGTTTGTGGAGATCCTCCCCATTGGCCTTTCTTGAAAGCTAGCGAGTAACCAAAGTAATTTTCCGTTCCATCTTTTAAACTGATTACTATGGGCAACGTTGAATCCAAAAAAGAGTTGACATTTGGTATTGACATGCACACAGCAGCGCAAGTAAGAAAAGTGACCCGTGCAACGTTTGGAACGTCAAGGGCCATTTTTTTTAGTGTTTTAGTAAAACCTGACTAAAGGATGCTATTAGGTGCGTATGGAAAAGACTGGACATTATATACCTATCCAACAAAAGAACGTTTGTCGATTTATGCTACAGATTTCAAGCCCTACTACTACTTACTGCGTACCCAAATAAACCAGGTTTCCGGTTTTATGTTCCAAGTTAAATGTGTGGCTTGTCGTCACAAAACTCTGACTCATTTTATTTTGGTTTACTTCTACCAGAAATAGAAATAAACTTACTATATACATACCAAGAGAGGTAGCAGCAAATTGCACTGCATTGTTGGTCAGCAGTAATGGTAGCACCTCTTGGTCTGTATACTTAGCTACATTGGTCGGGGCTCAACATTTTGGCAAAGTTGACTCTTTTTGGACCAAGTTTGGCTTTGAGACAGTTTATTCGAACCGAGCTGCCTTTTCACCAGAAGAGGCTGAAGTAGCTTATGAATCGTAGTGAATCGTAACCATATAATTAGCTGGTACTTTTTGGGGCAACGTGAGACATGCTAAATTTCAGCTTTTAAATAACCCAAACGATTTTTACGTAATTTTCAATCAGTCATGGTAAGAAATTAATAAACCTTTGTAAATGTTGACAGAGTAGACAAACGTAGATATTTTTTTTAAGCAGAACTAAAAAGGTCGTAAAGATCCGAATTATGACTTTAAAGTTTTGGCCGCCAGGTGGCGTGCGCTGGGAAAAAATTGGGGTGTCAATAGATTTAGTAGGACCTAAGGAACCTATTCCAGAAAAAAAATTGAAAAAAGTCTTAAGGGACCAGAGTTATAGCGTTTTTTAATTTGGCCGCCAGAGGGCGTGCGCTAGGGAAAAACTTGGGGTGTCAATAGGTGCAGTAGGGCCTAAAAAACCCATTCCAAAAAACAGAACTCAAAAAAGTCTTAAGGGACCAGAGTTATAGCGTTTTTTAATTTGGCCGCCAGAGGGCGTGCGCTGGAGAAAAACTTGGGGTGTCAATAGGTGCAGTAGGGCCTAAAAAACCCATTCCAAAAAACAGAACTCAAAAAAGTCTTAAGGGACCAGAGTTATAGCGTTTTTTAATTTGGCCGCCAGAGGGCGTGCGCTGGGGAAAAACTTGGGGTGTCAAAAGGTGCAGTAGGGCCTAAAAAACCCATTCCAAAAAACAGAACTCAAAAAAGTCTTAAGGGACCAGAGTTATAGCGTTTTTTAATTTGGCCGCCAGAGGGCGTGCGCTGGGGGAAAACTTGGGGTGTCAATAGATGCAGTAAGACCTAAGGAACCTATTCCAGAAAAAAAAAATTGAAAAAAGTTGTAAGGGAACGGAGTTATAGACTTTTTTCAATTTTTAGCGCCCTCTGGTGCTTTTTTGTGAAAATGTTTTTGGACCAGGCGCGAGGTCTTGTTGTGAGCTACCGTTTAGAAAAAAACAGAATTCAAAAATTCCAATTCTAAGGGGCGTTTTAGGGGCGACGGACGGGCGGACGGGCGGGCGGACGGGCGGTTGGACGGACCCGGAACAGACCAAGTGAGCAATCTGAATAGTATACAAACTTCGTTTGTCTACTAATAAAGTAAGGCAATAAATGATAAACAATGAAAGTTCTGAAATTATCAGCATGCTAAATACTGAACTTCATGAATCGGCTACGAGTAAATCTGAACTTCTTGAACTTTTATTTGAAAATATGAAGCTTTTCCAGTAATAAATTTTCATTTTGAATTGGTTTTAGGAAATTGTTTAGTATACGGGATCGCGAATTATGGGACGAAACTTATACCATTCGAAAGCCCTTGATCTGGGGAGTCGAATGACACCACTCTTGAGTGGCGCAGATGAGGGGTTCGTCCCCCAGGGGTAATTTTAAAATGACCTCAAAGTAGCATTCTAACATGCATTCAGCGTGTCTCACTTTACCCCAGACGTTACAACCGAACCTAACCTAATATAAAGAAAGCACTCACAGATTTATAAAATAAATGCTTTGTCAACTTGGAGTCACAAGGAGTAACACAAGCTTGCCGCCTTCGTCTGGGGTAAAGTGAGACACGCTGAATGCATGTTAGAATGCTATTTTGAGGTCATTTTAAAATTACCCCTGGGGGACGAACCCCTCATCTGCGCCACCCGAAAGTGGTGTCATTCGACTCCCCAGGTCACGGGCTTTCGAATGGTATACGTTACCGCGCCTTCGGCGCGGTCCCGTATACTAAACAATAGCCTGGTTTTATTTTATAACTTACTCGGACATGACACAGTACCAAGTCAATTTATTCAAATATTCAACAAAAACATGCCTTATTAGCTCACTGCTTTACAGAGAAGCTTAAGCAGTTGTGTGTCCGTTTGTCCGTCTGTCTGTCTGTCTGTCCGTCCGTCTACTTTATTTTTGGAGTCTATACAAGGCTATTTGGGGTCAACATTAGGCTATTTGGGGTCTAAATCAGGCTATTTGTGGTCAAAATCAGGCCATTTGTGGTCAAAATCAGGCTATTTGTGGTCAAAATCAGGCTATTTGGGGTCAACATTAGACTAGGCTAGGGCCCGGTTGGGTCCATTATTAAGTAGCCGCAGGCTAATTATTCATTTCGCACACTTGGTCTGTTCCGGGTCCGTCCGCCCGCCCGTCCGCCCGTCCGCCCGTCCGCCCGTCCGTCGTCCCTAAAACGCCCCTTAGAATTGGAATTTTTGAATTCTGTTTTTTTCTAAACGGTACTACTCAACAAGACCTCGCGACTGGTCCAAAAACATTTTGACAAAACACCACCAGAGGGCGCTAAAAATTGAAAAAAGTGTATATCTCCGTTCCCTTACAACTTTTTTCAATTTTTTTTTCTGGAATAGGTTCCTTAGGTCCTACTCCATCTATTGACACCCCAACTTTTCCCCAGTGCACGCCCCCTGGCGGCCAAATTAAAAAACGCCATAACTCTGGTCCCTTAAGACTTTTTTGAGTTCTGTTTTTTGGAATGGGTTCCTTAGGTCCTACTGTATCTATTGACACCCAAATTTTTCCCCAGCGCACGCCCCCTGGCGGCCAAATTTAAAAACGCCATAACTCTGGTCCCTTAAGACTTTTTTGAGTTCTGTTTTTTGGAATGGGTTCCTTAGGCTCTACTGCATTTATTGACACCCCAATTTTCCCCCAGCGCACGCCCTCTGGTGGCCAAAATTTAAAAATGTCATAACTCCAGTCCCTTAAGACTTTTTGAAGTTCTGCTTTTTGAAATAGGTTTCTAAAACTCTTGTGCACTCCCGCAAGTCTTTCTTTTTGAATAAAAAATGATATGCGGCTACTTACTTCAACATTTCCAAGGGTTTATTATCTATTATATGGGCTTTAAACCAAGCCTGATGGCTCTAGATCTTTTTTCTTAAAAATTAAATTGCTGTATTATATTTTTACGATATTTACGTTTCTAGCAGCGAGCATCTTTTTATGTTTATCATGGATGTTTTCTTAGAGTATCTCGGTATCTTAAAGTATTTCTTGAAGTATTGCTGATTTTAGAAGTATTTCAGTTTTTGAAACAGGGGCACAATGAAACAGTTTGGTGGACATGCCTAGTTTTTAGGGGGCTCATCGAAACCTTCCTTACAACGGTCATACCTAAAGGCAGTGAAATATTCTCGTTTGAAACCTAGCGATTCGGCATGATCGTATATTAGTTGCTTAGTTTCCCCAGGACATATGGCCGTTAAAGCAAGAAGGAAAAAACAGAAACATTTTGTTATCCGTTAGAGTTGTCCATGAAGTTCCTGTCATAATGGCTCCTGTATTCAAAAAGTAATAAGCTCTTGTAAACCCCTGGAGAAAGCCTATCTAGTTGGTAGTATAACCATGCTTTTATATACCTTCATTTTTCACTGTCCAAGAAAACTCTTCAAATCCTTTAACCGGTTTCATACCGTAAGAGAGTATTCTTCCACCAAACCCTTTACAATAAAACCTGTCTTCAAGAAACCATGATGTTATGCAACTATCGTAGTAAATTTCTTCTTCGCGAATGTCCTTTGGATTTCTATCTGCCAAGAAGTCACTGCACATGTGGTACAAATCATACGTGGTCATCAAAGGGTAAGTACCAAATTTTTTGGCTTTTTACCTGTATATAATAATTATTTAAAACACATTTATTCAACCAAAATATCTTATTTTGAAAGATATCACCGTACCCAACCGATATCCACAGAAACAGATTTAACGTCAAACAGGAACTTTCTCTTGACCCTTTCAAATCTATAGCGTTGACGCTATGGAAAAATGCTAGGATTAACATTAACAAAATCACTGTGTATGCAATAATACGGTACATTTTAGTCCTCTTAGCTTGCAGTTTGTCTAACGACTATACAATCTTCTTGAATATAAATTATCGGCAAATTCATTCATCTATCATTGCATTTTATCATTGTCACAGACACAGACAGTCTGATTGTCTGTGACTGAATCGCAAGTTGATCGCTACACAACCTTGATGCAACAACAATATTAACTTAAGATCATAAATTGGCTAGACTAAAAATTAAACGATGATACGATGAACAAGAAATAATGCTTCTTCAAGTTGACATAAATGAAGATGTAGGTATTTACTGATAAATATAATAACATTTCATTCATTTCCATTCCAGGCACCAAAGAGAAGTAACAAAATTCGTTTCCAAAATTCCAGACCCAAATGCATCAATAATTTTACTGCATTTCTGTAATACAGAAATGCAGAATCAGATACAGAATCTGTATCTGCCCACATTCCCGATTTACTATCCAAGTGCCTTCCTTTTCAAACTAAATGCATGCCAAAAACGCGTCGTTACTTGTTGAAATATGTTAGATCATTTACAATGTCTAGCCATTTGAATATTTTTAATAAAATCTAAAAATGCGTACACTGTGTCAACTTGGCGAAAAACTGTTTTTAAGATAATGATTCAGATGGCAAGGACACCCAGCCAGTCCATTTGCCATTTTATTTTGTACAAAAGCCATAGTCGTTTACTGAATTACTGTTTAAGTAACTTCATCCACAATTCAAAACATCTCAAGTTATAACTTTTTCGGTATCTTCTCTCATTTTCATACGAATGCATTCGTATGTGGATTTGTCTGGATTCAAGTGGAAAAAATAAGTGAATGAGATGAATGAGTAGTTTTGCTCCTGTTCTTTGTGTCCAGAGCACATGTATTTAAGTTGAAATTTTAAAAGTAGGATTTAATACTTAATATAGTATTGTATTGTATTGTATATTTTATTAAAGTGTTATCTGCATTCAGTCTTTCCAGTCTGATTTTAAATACATAACACTGGTGTCATTCCATAATACATATGGTCAATGATGACCCTACCAAATGGCAAATATAGTAACAGCTATATCGTTATCGATATGTAAAGTAAATTACTATTCTGTCTTTAAACAATAGTAAAATCATTAAATTAGTAAAGCATAAATTAGCCACACATTAGCTACATGAAAACTATAAAATCCCTAAAAAGTTTTTCAACTTGCTTAACAAGCAACATAACACGTTAAACTACGGTCAGTTTTGTCCAGTATAGTGTGCCCAGTTGAATAATCAATTTTACGGTTATATGCTATATGAAATATTATGCGTAATGTTCATTCAGTTCAGTGTGTTTCCTGTGTAAAGGCTTGTATGGTGTATGGGATAATGAGGAATAAATGGTAATAAAATGCGGATTATCTTCCCAAAGCTTAACAGATTTGCTTTTGAATTGATTAAAAATATGATTAAGTTTGCTAATGAGCATACATCTTCTAGAAAACTGAAGCGTGCGCTGTGCGCATCCAGTAACGTTCAACAGACATAATTTCTTCTCAAAATGTTCATTAATGATTTCTTACGATTACTCATCGTCATCATAATCCTTGTTGGATTGTGTCATGAAATAAGAATCAGTTTTCGTGTTGGCATGTTTCATTAGCTAACTGATCTTGAACATAGTTGGTCTTAACAGATATGCGAAAGGGAATGGGTAATTAACAGAGAAACAATTATATACTTTTTTATAGTGGAAAGTATTTTGTGAATCAGTCCATTGCGCACATTATTTTACACCTTTTAAACAGTTTTATCTTGATCATCATCATGAGCTTGTGGTTTGGACAAAGCATTTCCCGACAGCGTGAACGGCATAGGAAGGAGGAGGCGGCCAAGGCGGATGGAGACGCTGAGGACTATTATGATGTCTTAGTGGACAAATCTAAAAAGAGAGGCAAGGATCATGGAAAGAAAAAGGCTGCTAAATATTCATCAGCAGCGTTTGCTGGTCATAACGGTCGAGTTTCCGCAGTAGCACGCACCAAAGCTGCGACAACGTCAGCGTCTCACTTGCCCATTCTGCCTAATCGCATTTCTTCTGGAAAGGTGGGTAGTTACAGTGGAGTGGTCCTACTGTCCAGTTGTGTAGCTCACAAGCAGCTCCTTTGTTCTCTTTTAAATTTCTTATTGCTTTTTAATTGGGAGAAATACGTGATCATTTTAAAGCATTTATTTGGACAATTAGTCGTTTTAGATTATTTTGTCTGAAGCAAACAACATCATTTCATGTTTGAGAAAATTTGTGTCAAGGACTAAATTTCCTCTGATATTTTTTTTGGTTTTTACAAAAAATTGCTTCCTGTTCGGGTGTTTTTTCTGTTAATAGCCAAGCAAGGACATAATGGGAAAGAAAGGAAGCGGGGTGGATAACCCCGCATTTGAACATGATCTGCAGGTCAGTTTCATGAAACTTTAAATAATATTTCTTGAGAAAACTTTCATTCATGGAATATTTCCTTATAGATGGTCAGTATTCACAACGGAAAACAACCTGAGAAGCAACAGAAACACAAAGGTTTTGAATGTGATGAACATCGGCTACCACTGGACGAAATATTGAAGCGTTATAATACGAACCCCACAAGGGTAACGCTTAATAAACGATATACACAAACCGTTATTAAAATATTATGCAGAACAAATTTAATATTTACCGGTTACTCAAAAATAGGGACTAAGCGAGGAGCAGGTTATAGCAAACCGAGAAAAGTATGGAATTAACGTGCTCACTCCTCCGAAAAAGCCCTCTCTTGTGTGGAAGCTTATGAAGGAAACGTTTGGGGGACTTAACGCACTTCTCTGGATATGCGGCTTCATGTGTATTACATCGTATGGGGCGCAGTATATCATCGACCCAGCTAACATTGCGCCAGATAACGTAATACAATTTCAGAAACCATGACAAATTTTTTATAAAAATTATTATTCATTGAGACTTTCATCTCTAAAATAGGCTATTTTATTCGGCTCCATTGTGGTTGTGTGCTTGGTCTCCGGATTTTCCTCGTTTTACCAAGCCTTCAAAAGCGACCGGATTATGGAGTCCTTTAAGAACATGGTACCACGAAAATGTATGGTTATCCGAAACGGACAACGTGTGGAACTCAACGTAGCGGATATTGTGGTGGGTGACATAGTAGAAGTCAAGTATGGAGACTTGGTCCCAGCCGACATTCGGGTTTTGGAGTCCCACGACTTTAAAGTGGACAACAGCAGCTTAACGGGAGAATCCGAGCCCCAGAAAAGGTCTATTGAATGTACAGACGAAAATCCTATGGAAACCAAGAATATCGCGTTTTTCTCAACCAACGCAGTAGAAGGCGTTTGCAAAGGCTTGGTATTCCGCATCGGAAGTAATACAATGATGGGTCAGTTGGCTAGTCTTGCTAGTAGCGTGGATGCGGGAAATACTCCCCTGGGCATAGAGCTGGACAGATTTATTCAAATCATGGCCATTCGCTCAGTCGTCTTTGGAGCGGCTTTCTTCTTCGTTGCCATAGGTCTTGGGTATGGGTTGCAGAGTGCAGTTTACTCGGTGATTGGAATTGTCGTGGCAAACGTGCCGGAAGGGTTGGCCCTTACGTTTACCCTGACCCTCTCTGTGGCTTCACAAAAAATGGCAAAGAAAAATTGTCTGGTGAAACATTTGCATGCTGTGGAGGCTTTGGGATCTACTTCGGTAATATGTAGTGATAAAACGGGAACCTTAACACAGAACAAAATGTCCGTGGCACACATGTGGTTTAACAACGAAATCGCGGAAGCGGATACCAGTGAATTCCAAACTGGCCACACATTTGATGTGGAAAATCCGGGATTTTCAGCTTTGGCAAATGTGGCCATGTTGTGCAGTCGAGCCAATTTTATGGGTGGACAGGAAAACACGCCCGTTTTGAAAAGGTACTAAAATACTCGCAGAAATAAATCTAGGGTAAAATTTGGCATTTGCATACTTGCCTGTTTTTTTCAGAACTGTGGAAGGCGATGCATCAGAAGCAGCCATTTTGAAATGCATGGAACTCCAATACGGAAATGTGGCCAAGTACCGGCAAAGATACCCTAAGTTGATGGAAATTCCTTTTAATTCCAAGAACAAGTTCCAAGTTTCCATTCATGAAATGCGAAATCCTGCCGATCCACGGTACCTTCTGGTGATGAAGGGTGCTCCCGAAAGAATAATCAATTTATGTACAAAAATCTTAATTAACGACAAGGAATACGACCTGGACGATGAATGGAGAGAAGCTTTTAATCATACTTATCACACTTTGGGTAGCTATGGCGAGCGTGTGCTGGGCTTTTGTGATTGCAAATTGCCCCTAGACAAGTTTCCAGTGGGACACGAATTCGACGCTGAGGACACCTCCTTTCTGGACATTGGCTTCCGGTTTGTGGGCATGATTTCTATGATTGATCCTCCCAGAGCAGCAGTACCTGACGCTGTGGCTCGTTGCCGTAGTGCTGGTATCAAGGTTGTTATGGTAACTGGTGACCATCCTGTAACGGCAGCAGCTATTGCCCGATCCGTTAACATTATTTCTGGGGAGACTATCGAAGAGATGGCCTTGTCAAGAGGTTGCAGCATTGAGGATATTGACCCGAAGGAGGTGAAAACTGCGGTGGTTTCCGGTGCGGAGCTCAAGCTCCTTTCAGACGAAGAGCTACGCAATTTGATAAGAAATCACGAGGAACTGGTGTTCGCAAGAACATCACCTGAACAAAAGTACATTATTGTTGAGGCCTTCCAGGATTTGGGTTACATTGTAGCCAGCACTGGAGATGGTGTCAATGACTCGCCAGCCCTTAAAAAAGCTGACATTGGAATTGCCATGGGTATTACCGGAAGTGAGGTGAGCAAGGAAACGGCGGACATGATTCTTATGGACGACAACTTTGCCACGATTGTCAGTGGCGTGGAGGAAGGCAGACTGATTTTCGATAACCTGAAAAAACTAGTGGCTTATCAATTGGCGGACAACATTGCGGAAATGTACTGCGTTATGATTTTTATCGTTATTGGAGTTCCCTTGCCCATGAGCACTATTGCCATGTTGTTGAGTGTTGCTGGTACTGACGTAGCACCTGCCATAACCCTGTCATACGAAGGAATCGAATCGGATATTATGAGACTTAAGCCCAGAAACCCAAAGACGGACAAAATGGTTACGCCACAGTAAGGAAAATGTTTTCATGAAAAACTTCATGCAATTTTTACATGGTTGCCATTGACACATTGTTTTGTTCCCAGATTGCTTGCCTATTGTTATGGTCAAAATGCAGTTTACGAAGTGGCCACCGGATACTTTACCAGTTTTGTACATTACATGTGCTACGGATGGATGCCTTGGAATTTGCTTTGGAACGAGGGAGCATGGGACAGTCCGGCTGTGAATGACATGATGGACTATTATGGTCAAGAATGGGTACACATTTAAAAATTAACTATTATAATATCCCAACTGGACCATGTTTCAATTTTTAAGTAATTTATTTTGTTTTGCTAGACTTACGCTGCCCGACAAAAGCTCACGCAAATGTCACAAACCACCTTTTTCATTTCAATTGTGCTCACGCAAATTGCCAACTTAATTACTTGCAAGACGAGGCGCGTTAGCTTGGCGCAGAAAGGAATGAGGTAACGTTAGAGATAAAAAGACAAACAAAGAAAACCAGATAAATCTACTGATTACCAGGCCAAGTCATTAATATTTTTCCTTATTTACTATGCTATCTATCCAGGAACTGGAGAATGAATCTGGCCATACCCTGGGCTATTGGGCTAGCTTGCTTTTTCATCTACACTCCAGTGCTCAACAATCTTCTTAACTTTGAGGCTGTCAGGTACGCAAAGCTTCTAACGATTTTCTTAAATTCATCAACATCCAAATGGGAAAATTATTAAGATGGGAAGAGCCGACAATATTTCCTGGATTTATTGCGCATTAGTAAATGTATGAATTTTCAATTCTGTTTTTCGCAGATTTGAAATCTGGTTTGCTCCACTTCCTTTCATGTTGTACTTTATCTTCTATGATGAAATCCGCCGGTTGATTATTCGTACAACAAATGGCTGGCTGAAGAATGAACTCTACTACTAATCGCTTTTTTTGTATAAATTGCTCATTATCCAGTTAAACCAAACTTGAAAAACGATTAATTATCGCCTTCAAGCGAAACTGAAGGAAGAAGATTTTGTAACCAACGGTTTTGTTTTTAGATGTCGCAAGTTGCCCCGTATGCAAATTTTTAAAAAATATGACTAAACTACCTAATTCCAGACTAATGCGAAGAAAATGCTCATGTAAAATGTGAAGAAAAAAACAGTCAGTGATGATAGTTTTAAGCAAAAGATGACAAAAAAATAAAAACAGATTTTAAATGAATATGACAGGAAAACACGCTTGTTGATTGTTATTCATTTATTTTTAAGTGGGCTTTATCGTTACAATAGTTTATCATAATAATAATATAATATTCTGCTTATCCAGTATACTATATTAAATCTATAACGCACGAAGTATAGCAGTAGTATAGTAGACGCTTTATCATAGAATTCTTATACTCGCAGCATATTTTGTAATAAATTAATTACCAGTTAGGTACATACAATCATTTTGTAGCTTTCCTTTCGTTTGTTTTATACAGACAGACAAATGCATAGATAGTAGTTTTTGGTTAGCGACAACAGTACATAAGTACGAGGGGGGAAGCCTTTTATGTAAAAGTTTGACATATTCGTTTTTTTATCAAAACTTTGTATTTTTCGGTGATTTACGGTTGTCATGGGGCAAGTCGAGGTTCAAGGGAAAAATACAGACGATCTTAAATGCGATCTTAAATGACAAAAGATTATACAAACAGGTATGATATCAAAAGATAGCAAAATTGCCAAGGACATAAGTAAACCAGTAAACAAATCTATAGGAATAGGAAACACCAAAACCGATACAGTAAAGTAGGAAAGACTGAAAGTATTTAATAGCTATGCGTACAAAAATGCCTGTGTTGTAAACATCAGCATTTCAAGCTCGATGAGAAATGCCAATCCAAAATCCCAGTGACTTTAACATGCGGGATGTGCGTATTCATTTCGATGATAATACTTTTATCTTTTTCATAAAAACAAAAAATAAAGCGGTTGTTGACTACACGAACAAGTTATACACACACACACAGTTTATAAGTTTTATGTATGGATAGATAGATATATTTTTTTTATTTTTCAAGTAAAGTATATATTGTTGTTATATGGTTTATATAATAATTCTTATATCATCATCATCATTATCATTATGATCGTATCAAACTTTTACAATTTTTGCTTAAAGATTGCGGTCTATTTTAAATACTTGTTCTTCATCTCTGCTATAATCATCATTCTTGGTTACTGTCACCGTTCTCAAGTAATAAATTGTTGTATAATTGCATGTTTTTCTACTAAATATTTATATATAGAGCTCCTATATAGATAAATACACGATTAACAACAAACAGCACATTATATTTTCATATCAGTAAAGTATAGGCAATTTTTGCAGGATTAGTAGTAGTACATATTTTACGGATCATTTCAACTTTACATTGAAACGAGGTAAACTACACACAGGGTATTTTTAAATTCTTCATCACCATCGTAATCATCATAATAAATAATTATAAAGTTTGGGCTTTCTGAACAGAACAACAAAATGCATGCGATATATAGGTATATTTTCTATAAGGTTTGTATGCTTTTAGATTTTGGTAGAGTCAGAACAATTTACAATGCGTTGTATATAAGGCTATCTATAAATTTTTCGTAAGTTGTTAAATATACATGTTTTCCATTAATTTATCAAAAAAGAACATGACAACTGCATAATATTACATGTTTATCTTTACCCGGCAAAATACAGAACTAAAAATTTATTGATTTGTAACTTAGAACCATCATCACAATATAGTTATTTTTTATTAATTTATAAAAAAAAAGACTGGATTTTACATCAACATGATATTCTTCGTCCCCACTGTAATTAATACGCGGCATGACCGAAAATCATGCACATTTTTTTCTTCTGCTTATCCGCAATTTTCAATTTTTAGCAACATTTTTTCATGCATGCAATTATTATTTTCTTTAAAAAACCATTTCATATTAGAGAAGCGATCCCTAACACATCATCAAGTATAATTACTTATTACAAATTTTCCTTTGAGACAAAATACTTTAGTTTAATAATATGTAATGTTGTTTCTTAATAAAAAGGAGGAACTATTAAAGTCATTTTTGTTAACGATCATTCCGCTTGATCAACACCACGCTACAACAACAATAATGCTTTTTTACTAAAGTAGCAAAAATAGCGTATAGTACAGACAGAACTTAGGATAAGATTAGGAGAGAGAGAGACTGAATAATAGCAATGTTGACGACTGGGTTCGTTTGTAAAAGGGTTACACAGGTAAAATACTGCACTAAGTTTTGATTGATAGTTTATAATTTCATAATCATTTTGCATGCATATTTTTTTGTAAATCTCATAAGGTCAGTTTTTCTCTTTAGTATATTATATGGGCTGAAGGTATTCTATTTATACTTGCACTCAAAAAATTGTAGTAACTAACTTGCACTGCGGTTAAATTAATTATTCCAGTATAATAATGTGTATCTTTTTTAATATAAAACATGACTAAAATTGTAACAATGTGTCCTACATTTCTAGTAGATATTTCTCTAGTTAACATGGCCCTTTTCCAAAACAAGAAAAGTTTCTATTTATATTTTGTTGCGTTTTACATTATCGCTGGCTTGCACTTATAATTGTCATATACCTTAAAATTCTATGGTAGAGATATTATTTCGAAGACATGCAGGAAAATGTTGCAAAAATCACCAGAAAAATTACATGGCTTTTATAAATAAGTTTCCAGTGAAGAAAAACTGGCTTTGCTTTTTAGAGACTTACAGAATTACGAACACGGTTTCCACGCTCTCGTATTTTTTGAATACATCATTGCAGTAATGAATTTTTTTCTAAACAAATTTTATTACTACGAATACACCTATAACATTATACAGCTTTTTAAATAGGTAGATTGTAGTTTAGCTATATTGTTTTAAACTTTGATAGCCTATCACACATTGTTACAATTACACAGAGACACAAAAAAGGATGAATGCATTTAGTATCATCATCAACAAGAAAAATCGTATTCGTAACCCTAAACGCACGCACAGGTGTAAACTTTTTTTAACCAGTCTAAAAATATACACGTACAATATATTGTGTAGACTGACTTTCTACAAGATGAGCTATTTAGCTCTGCTGAGTAGCCTCTTGTTGCTGCTGTGCACTAACCACTGGAGTAGCTACTGCTGCAGTAGCACATTTACCGTTTGGAATTTCTTCTCCAGCGGAAGAAGCGCTGTTGCTGCTTGTTGTTGTATTGTTGTTCTCAGAAGAGTGGCTATTTTGCTCAGAAGCGCAGCTCAGAATCTCTTGCTGACTGTTATTGTGGCCATTGGTCAAGCCATCCTTTCCACTTGTCTCCGCAATCTCTCCGTTTTCAGGTACTTTATTGTTGTTACTGCTACTAGTTTCCTCCTTTGCAGTACTGCTGCTACTACTACTCTCCTGTTGTTGATTGCTACCAGATTGTTGTGGACTCTGTACAGTTTCCTCCTCCTCATCGACCTCGTTCTTTGTTGCAGCCACTACCTCAGTTTCAGTCGACTCACGATTTGTCTCCACTCCAGAATCCCAGTCTGTCGTCACCATTCCTTCTAATGCGTCAGCAAATTCCTGTTTAAAAAAACAAATTAAATAAAATCTCAAGTTGCCCCGCTTCTCAAGTCACGCCAATTCCGACTCTTTCCCCAAAAAAGATTTTGCCCCAAGAAGGCACATGTCACATTTACAAACTCACAGAGAGAGACATTTACATGCAATGTGCAATTTTATATTATTATTCCCACAAAAAGGCGTGAACACATTTTTTGTACTTTTGAAATGTACTTTAAGCACTCACATCTTGTGCCAATTCGCTTGCCGAATTTCTCTGATTCTGAGGACACTTCTGCTGGGATCTGTTCAACTTTGCCCCATTATCAGCGTCATCATCATCACTACCTGGTTTTGGGTGCTGAGGTGGTGATAGGCTTTTCTCTGGGTTAGTTTGCTGCTCTGCACCTGTTGCTACAGGTGGTGGCTTCGATTCATTGGTGCTAGTAGTACTAGAGGCAGAAGAGGGAACAACGGGAGGGCTCGTGCTGTTAGAACTGGAGGAAGCTACAGGAGCGGATAATTGCGGCTTCAAGGGAGCTTTCCCCGCAACTTCTGGGACACAGAGAGAAGATTGGACAACGAAAAATAAAAAAAACAAACCACGAATATATAAAGACACGCTGATTTAGTTACAGTGCTTGTTTCTTGCAAAAATCATATCAGTATAAATCACTGAATATAAAATTAGCCATACATATTTCAAAACTACACAAAAAAAACGACAAAAGTAAAAACAAAGCCACATACGAAAAAAATACACAGCTCTACCCTTTACATTTCTAAACTAACCCAACTTTTAAAAAACAAAAAATCTTCGAATTCTTTAAGATTAACTTACTCTTCTTGAAACACGACAATTTTTATATCGAAGAAGAGCAGAGAGCACGAGTTCCAACAAGGAAATGCATCACACACATAAAAGAATATGCAGAGTAAAGATAAGACACACAAACAACAAGAATATAAACTTTTTTTGGCACGTATAAAAACGAATGACATTTTTTCATGCAGTTTCCAATGCATGTCACATGCATGTCATGCAACAATTAAAACATTTTTTGAGCATGCACAAGTGGAAAACGACACATAAGAGGACAGAACAACATAAAATAATTAGGACGTGTTTAAAAGAGGAGCCCTCTAATTACCTGTTTCATCGTCATGCGTGTAATCATGATGATCTGAAGAGGAGGAGAGAGACACATAACTGTTGGGCCGCGACCCGGTCGGGCTTCGAACCGGACTGACTAATAATGCCTGCTCGGCTTTGGTTTTCGCTTGGAGTCGTTCCTGATAGCCGTGGTTTTGCTCACGGATTCGGTACAACTCTTGACGTCGCAACTCTAAGTCTTCATCCTTGCGATGCACTTCACTCTATAGATCGTTAAATTAGGTAGCAAAAATTAGAAAACTGTAAAAAAAAACTTGACAATTCATTATAACAACCCGACAATTTTGCTTACCAGAAGTTGCGCCAGCAGATTGTTTAAAACCTTGTGAATGCTCAGTTGCTCCTTTTGCATCTGAATATTTTCACTGGTGACCTTTTGCGCAGCTATCAAACGACCCAGTTGGTCAACTACACAAATTCAAGAAATTTCATTAGTAAAACTTGCATGCAGAAAAGAACCTTCTGTCATTCCTTAATTTGGAAAGTTTTAGCTTATCATAGATGCCCACCTTGATGTATACAAGCAACCACTAACTCTTTGGCATCTTTTGGCTTTTGTGCACCCTTTGCATCCGGCGAGGATGAATCCGAGGGCGACGACGCATCTACAACTAGTTCCGCTACTCCTTCCGGTGGAATGTGGCACAGTTTGGAAATTAACTTGAGTTTCTCGTCAAAAGCCATGTGAATCTTGGAGTCACATCTTTTGAGCTCCTCTGCAAGCAAGATATTAAGCAAATATTATAACATTGCACCATTTTATATTCCCATTACCCAACAAAAACATATAAAAATGCCTATAAACCGAGAAAGCAAAATGATCACGTAAAAAAGCAATAAAGAGACAAAGAAGACGAAAGTCTGTAGAGGAGCAATTTTTGCAATGGTGTAAAATGATAAAATAGGTATTTATTACTACAAAAAAAGCTTCTACAGGAAATAAAAATTTCTACGTTTGTAATACACCGATAACGAACCAAGAAGGATACTACTATATACACTACGTTTTATATGTATTTGTATGGACGCCCACACAAAGTCGGTACGAAAAGTAAAGGAAAGTATAAAATAAATAAATAAATAATAATCTGTTTAAATACTAGCGACACAAGAGGCAAATTACAAGAGTATTATTTACAGAAAAGGAAAAGTATATGGCAAAAAAATAAAATAACTTAAAAAATGTTCGCTTGGAATTCGTTTTGGTTCTTTGAAAAAGAATTATTCAAGTTTTAAGTATGTACCATATGGAGAACAGATAATTTTTGCAAAGTGAACTTGAGTTGTTTCAACCGTCACCTCTGAAGGATCGATCAGAGGTGAGCTTTCGGTAACCCGCAAAAACTCCACCTGCTTGCGACGTGAAGCAGGACTGGGTGTTGCAGAAGGAACAGTTTGTGCCCCTTTACCCACAGACAGTTTTCCATCACCTAAACACGGACCAGCAATATAATAATATGTGATGATAGACGATAAAGAGAGAGGAAACACCATATAAAAAATTTTATAAAGCTTTTTCCTTACAAATAGTCTAAACTAAAACTACTTTTAAAAATCCACAAGACAATTTCCCCTGTGCATACATAGTAGATAATATTTACAATGGACTATTTTCGTGCAAATTGTTTTTGAAAAGATGATGTGTGCATCTAGAAAATTTCTTTCTTGTAATACTTCCCAAAACCCCACCCCGAAGACAGGAGATTTTTTTTGTAAAAGATAGAAAAGCGTAATTTGAACTGATTTCATTATCTTTCGATAATTTTACCTCCTGTTCCCTTCTCGGGTGACTGCGGACTCTCTGGTCTAGCTCCAGTAGAGGGGGGAGGTGACGACTGATTACTTTCAGGGGCGGGACTAGAGTCCTTGGCGTTGTTAGATGCATTACTATTCGGATGGAGATGTGTGGAGTCCGCTGTAGCATCCCCAGCAGCGTCTGGTCCACTAGCGTCCGTGACTTCACCCGATCTAAAACGCAAAAAATATAAGTAAATAAACAACATTCCATCATCATCACTTGTTTTTTCTAGCATAATTTGCTAAAAACACTGGCTTGTTGAATAGGTGCAGAAACAAAGAAAACATTCATTTTTTTTTGCAAACGAGAGTAATAATCTTTAAGCCATTCAAAGGAGTAGTAATGACTTTTAAGCAAAAATTGCTTTTCCTCCCACTCCTAAATAAACAATCTTGTCATCATTTTTTCCAACAACTTCATTTATTCAAGGGGAAAATCCATGAAGCAAATGCAACAGCGTATAGCGTAGCGTGAACATTACAGAAAACCATTCCATTGAAAAATATTGAACGAATACACTCTGTAACGCAGTTATTTTATATCGTCATTTTCCCATACATCACGTTTTCTATATCTGTTTTGAATATAACTGCCAGAAGAAATATCAAACATGGCAATTTTCCAACTTTTTTCTCAACGCAGCTTAGTCACTTTTTCATTTTTTAAAGCAAAGAGATCTTCTTTATCATCAGCCTCGTCACTTTGTAAAGTACTAACACAAATGACGACAAAAATGTTAGATGAGGCATGAAAATGTCATAATTAACAGAAAAGGGAATATATATCTGCATGCAAAAATGGTCTAAAATTATTTCAGTGAATCACACTTACTCTTTGCTCCTATCTTCGGATTCCGACACCGAAGGTGGAATGTTACTGATTGGATGAACTTCACTGCGTCGGGACTCTTGCCGATTTTTATAATCGTCCGCTGCTCGCGTTATATGCTGAAGCCATCTGAAAATGGAAAAGTTTCCAAAATAAATTACCAAAATCGAACACTAAAAAATAATTTATCAATATCACAGTCAAGTCAGCAGTAACAAATTGATCAATGAACTTATTTGTTTTAATCACTGTCCTTCTTGTCACTTTTTATACCCCATACCTTGTCGCCTGATTCTGTACCCCGTTGATTACATTCTTTAGCGAATTTGTAGACATGTTTTGTATGAATGACTTTTCAAACAATTTATAAGAGAAAACTTCAACGCAAGTATCTCAATTAAACTTTTAACTATACACTTTCATCACTGCAAACTTTCTTCATGGTCGACTGAAAGTGAGCATTTTTCCTGCATGCAGATACCTACGCAGAAAAATATGGACTGAATCATTCTGGCTTATTCAGCAGCGTCTTCTGTTCTGAGCAAGAAAATTTGCACAAATGATTATGTGCAGAGTGCTTTTCGAACATTTTTCTAAAGTTTTGCGCTTGTGCCTGGCCACGAACTCCAAAAAGAGCTTTGGCTTAAGACGTAACGGTTTATTAGCACGAAAAATGGTATGAATGCAATATGTGCAGACAGGAAATTCATTCCATAAAACCAGGCATGCATTCATACAATATTCAATTCAGCAGCACAAAGAAGCCTAACTACTTTAGCTTTACAATTGCAAATGATGATGATCTGGGCTGGGACATGAATATACAACCGGGTTGCAAATTACAATGATTGAATATAGTACATAGAACATACACAACAGGAGAGAATAAACTTTCCAACAAATTTTCTTCCATCTGCCAACAAGATTTTCATGGTGAACGCTGCTCTCCTCTACGGTCTAAACTCCGCTGTAATTTGACTTTTTAACGATTTAAACGAGCATTTCACGCGGCCACCGTTTGCAAGGCACAGCACACATTATCGTTCAATCTACAAATATAAATTACCAAACTGTTCGTTCGGCCTATAAATTTTTTAGGCGAAGCTTATTTTTTTGTATATGTTCTTTGTACTTTAGTTTTACACACCCAGTGAAAACATTATAATTTTTTTAGCAAATAAGCTCTCATGTACAAGAAAAACTAATACGCTATCTTGTAAGATTGACTTTTTGGTTGTGTGGCAAGTAAAGTAGCGTAATCAGGAGCATGTGCTCACTGCTCACTTCACTCCACTGAAAAGGGAATTCTTTCTCGGAGGAGAAAAATCCCACGACTCTATGACTATCTATTTGACATGACAGAAGAGTTTTAATGCCTTGGCTTGAACATGCAGTACAAAGAAAAATATGAAAGAGACAGAGAAGAAGCAAAACCGCAAGCATCATCATCATAATATTATCTTCTCGTAGAGAAAAAAGATTATTAATAGAAGCGAGTTATTTTTGGTAAGCATTAAAAAAAAATATACGCATAAGGCACGCTGACTATCTGTACACATTTACTTTTCACAGATGAGTTTTAGCTTTCATCTTCATTTAACGTCATCACAATCAGCACCATTAATTTACTACATTCCATTTTTTATCCAGCTTGACATTTTCCACTGAAATTTCCCTCTGGAGTAATAATACTAATAGCAAAAAGAGAAAGGTAAAAAAGCATGTGTGAATTCTTGAATAGCCTTTTCATGTTCTTTTTGTACTCGTTCACACAAAGGAAATAATACACTTGCACTGGCAAAAGCGAAAAACCCATAAAATGCCTTGACACTCTAATGCTGATTGCTTTATGGGGAAAATCTTTTCCGCGCCCTTGTACTCGCAGTGTTCACGCTCACCCTAATTAATTCATGCCAATGAGGCATTCCCAAGAAAAAGAGATAGATTCGCTACTCGTGTCAGTCGTGAGCAAACTTAACTACGCAAAAACAACCTTTCTTTCTTGCTACGATTTGATTGCAAACCTGCACAAAGAAAAAGTTACATGAAGCAACTTTGCTTTTAAAACCAAAAGATTTCTTGCTGCTATGTATTATTAGCAATTTGTTATCTGAGTATATTTGACAAGTGACATTTTCATCGTTATGTGATTTGCAAAACATTATTGGCAAATGTGTAACCTTCGTTTTGCAATACGCCTTGCTGACTATGCTGTGATGTTAACTCATACACAACTTTTTCCTAAAAAAATAGTTTGCCAACTTTAAGAAGCAAGAAAATGAGTGCTTGTACTTACAACGTCCTCTCTTCGCCGGTGCTACACACCAACTCGAACATGAACGGCGTCTGTGACGACTTGGAAAGTAGGTAAAATGCTTTTTTATCTGAAAATACATAAAATCAAATGATTAGTACTTTTGATTTGCATCAGAGATGTAAGTTGGTTGTGCCGTACTAGTATTGATTATTGCTTTAAAATTACCTGCTGCGACCCGTGTGGCGTGTAGAGTATTGAGTTTAATGATAGGTTTAGCTGGACTCCTTTCTGCTTTCCCCTGTCCAAAATTATGCATTTTCAGCACGTACCGATCATCAACTTTTAGGAGAAGTACCACCATATCTTCCAGTAGTACCAGGAGCACGTCTTGACTGTCTGACTTTGCTCGGTCGCCCTTATTCCGTGGTGATCGCCACATTAGATACCCATCGTATATCAGTTTATGTCGTGTAAAATCAAAATTCTGGAAAGCAAATAAAAAAAATATTTGTTAGGAATGTCCAAAATAAAATAGGATAGTCCTTCCTTCGAAAATATTTGTGTTGTTTTACCCTAAGGTCATTATAGCTATGATCCGTTCGTTCCGCTCCCTTCTCAAAGTATGATTTGTCCAGCCTTTTCTGAATCTCATGAAGTCTCTCCTCGTCCTCTGCCTCCTTCTTAGCAAAGTTGACACTAGTCAAGATCTCCTTGCTCAGCTCCAAAGCTCTCTGCAGATTTTTGTACTCAATGGAATCAGGCGCGGTGCAGTTGCATAGGCTTTCAAACAAAAGGGGGTACTTTGTAAGTCGTTGCATCACCGTTGGAATCATGTCCTTGATTCCCAGTCGGCGACACACCGGGTTTGACTCTGCTTCCGTTAAAAATTGTCGGAATTTCGTATCTTGCTTCCGCTTCTCTCGTAAATGCTCCAGGGCGATTTGTTGTCGAGCACAGAATGTGGAAGCAGCGCGTTTTAGTTGCATGCCTCGATCTCCGTCAAACTGTAAGCAAATATAATCAAATTATTTTCCTTCTAAAACAGAACTGCCAACTGAATGTGTAATGCGTTAGCGTTAAAAGTAATCCTAAAAACATACCATTTCCAACAGCACCGGGCCAATATCACCAACCAACGGATTTTCAGTTCTTTTCTTCTTCAACGATTGGTTGAACTCATCATGAATATCCAAAATTTCCTCCAAATTGGGAAACAGTAGATTTATCATGTCTGGAGAAAGCAACTGCAGATTTCTAATCGGCCGAAAAAATAGACGGTCCATAATCTTCAGCTTACGAACATATAACCGCTCCGTGTGAAAAAGTTCTGTAAATCCCAAGACACAAAAATTTAAATTAAGAAAAAAGTCATTAAAAGCTTATAATTATTCTGCACATAAAACCTGAATTTTACATACCATTAAGAACTTCTTGTCTCTTCTTCTCCACCCGATCCAGTCGGTTGAGAACTTCCGCATCCACATCGCTCGTCCAGTCAGGAGGATCTTGCTCCACGTCAATATCACTGTCTCCCTCCCATCCAGGGATAGTTCTGTTAAACGAGGAATCATTTTCGGAATGACGAGCAGGATTTTCAGGAGTTTCAGAATGCTCACGACCACCGCGCCATTGGTGTGTCATCAACTCCAGAGAGGATGACTTGGGACTTTCCAGACTTCTGCACGTACAAAAAACAGTTCAGATGGATAAGAATTTAAATTGATAAAAATCATTGCACATTTTGTGGAAATTTTCTTTTGATAACTTACCGAGCGGAAAGGCTGGAACTGGAAGAACTTCCAGAGTTGGCATCTGAGAGCTGACGTTGATTATCGAGATCGACATCACTACAAAAAATATTAAGAAGAAACACATACGTTAGTTATTTCATTCTTGTAAAAGATTTTAAACAAATATTTCTAGTCACCAAAAAATTGTCCATTTTTAACAGTGAACTTCTTACGACTGGTAAATAAATTCAAAATCCAAATCAGATGAATCGGACATTTTGGGGCAGTAGTAAGTTACGGGTACGTAGTACATACTACTTTCCAACAGCAGGGGGATAACGTTCATAACTTTATGGAGAATTTTCATAAAAAAATGTATACGGGACTTCTTTAATGACGTGTATGAAAATGCACCATGAAGTACATCATGCAAAATGCAAATAACCTAATTATCACAACAGTTTTTTAAAAGTCCACGCAAATGCATGCAAAACTTACAAGTGAGCTACGATGATTGCATAGACATACTGGAGTCAATGCAGCCATTCTTGAAAATTCTAATGATATTTTCGCATACTCGGGCTGGGTCACGTTTTTACTACTGCACAAATAATTCATATTTTTTTACCACGAACTGGGCAAGTGTACTGATTTAGGAACGGGCATTTAGACAGGCTATCCCATTCATACCTAAATAGCGTCATTATCAATAGTACACTGTTATGTACTAATATACAGGTCAACATTTAATTTTCCACAAGTAAATGAAAACAACGCCATAAATTATTGAAGAACGTAAGCATGTGATGATACTATCTTATTCTTGATGATACTAATAGCCCATAAACCAATCAATATTTTCCTTTTTATGAATGACACTTATCTTTGGAGCTATCTACTTGGACAACAAATATCTCCAGCTAGTGCAATGGTTAGTGTTACGCGTGCGTTGCACAAGGTTTGCACAGTTTGCAGAATTCAGAAAATACCATATTTTTTTGCAACGCGAAAAATTGATCAAGAAGATTTTCATTCATGTGGAAAGCTCTTCATTTATAATCTTTTTGACACGCAAGTAAAGTTAACAAGCCTTTTTCTCAATGAAAGACTGTTTTACTCAAAAAGCCGCCAGTAACAAAACTGCTGCTAGACATCATATAATCTCCATCATCATTTGGTCTCCTCCCTCACTTCTCCACACACAAGCAAACCTTGAGCAAAAGCCTTTTCCACTTTCCAAAATTGAAGGGTGGAGTGGCGTAAAGAGAAAATGGAGGAAATCGAGTAAATGAGACATTTTTTCCTCGTTGCTTTTGCTTCCATTTCCAGCTTTGATTTTTAAAGAAGACGATCATGATCTCTATCACCACTAGTGCATTCAGCTCTATCCTTCTACTTTTAACGTTCTGCATGTTTCAGATCGTGTTACCGCTACCCAAGTCAGTAAATTCTGTTAAGTCAATAGGAGCATAGACAGAAGCATGTTTCCCTGTTTATCATCACCACCCTCTTCTTATCAGATCTTTTTTCTACTTTGCTCTTTAATCGAATCCTTCGTTTTCCGTTATTATTACCCATGCACCGCCAAGCAGCACTACTGGATTCAATCGTGACAAAGCACCAGGCTTGGGTAATCACGGATTAGAATCACCAATCCTTAATCCGGGATTGGTGATTAAGTTAATCACTTAATCACCAATCCCACTTCAGCTTTTTAGTATTTAATCATAATCACTAATCCCTAAACCGGCAGCCTTTAATCACCTCTTAATCACTACTTAATCACTGAGGTTCTACCTCCATGAAGCTGCTTTTCTATTGCCTTTAATTTAGGTTTGCTTATGGGGGTTGTTGTTAGTTCTGATAAGCTCGTATAATATTTAATTGTGATATACTGTTAAAATACTTAGCTGCGATGTATTGTTACTAAATTGTATTTTTGCTTGTTTTTACATTACTTTGCCGAAATGAGAAATTCATAAAAAATCAATCTATAATCCAAATCCAACTTGAATTTTCATTTAACATTTAATCACCTAATCACCAGTGATTGGGATTGATTTTAATCACCTAATCACCAGTGATTAGGATTGGTATTAATCACCAATCACTAATCACCATTTGAAAAAATGTCTTCATTTAATCCCAATCACTAATCACTTGACCAAAATACGGTGATTACCCAAGCCTGCAAAGCACACGGGTTGCTGGAAAAAAGGGAGAAAATTTATTTGACTTTTTTATGGCGTGTGCATGCATTTAACTACTGCATTACACAAGTGCTACCTCTTTCTCTCTCTCTCAAAGCTGATCCTCTTTCAAGTTTCCACTTATGCCACTCCGTTTTTTATAGCTTTTCATAATAATAATGTAATGTGCTATGCATTTAAACAGCTGGTGCAAAATAGGAGGGGAAAGCACCTTCTTCTTGGTGTCTCCTCCAAATACACCTTTCATGCCTCCTCTTGACTCGACTCCCACCCAACACATTATGCATGCCATGTTAAATTACATGGGATGCATAATGCATGCTGTTGATCAAAAAGCCAGAAAAAGCGGAAGTCAAAGAGTCAAGCTCTTGAAAAAACCTAGAAAAGTAAAGTGGTAGACGTGTGCCATGCCACCATCATCAAAAGAAATTTCTTGTGACAAGAAGTATTCTTTCTGCACTCTGCCAGCAGCTATGAGCGTACTCGGAAAACATAAAACAGTTTGGAGTCAAGTCTTCAGACAAAAAAAAACTAAAGGGTGTATTGAGTACAAACGCATTAAGAAATGAGTCGGCTGTTGAAAGAAGCTCTTAAAACTACTTCATTGCATTGTCATTTATGTAGACTATGCGGACAAAAGCGGAAGTTGTGAGGATGGCGGAGGAGACACCGCACCAAGTAAAGTACATTGTGGATTTTGTTGTTTTCTTCCAAACTTCCTCCAAGGCAAGGGCGTGTGTGGAGTAGTGCCTTGTGGCTAAAGCATACGCACAATAGCAACTACATCAACCGGAAGAAGTCTTGGAGAATCCCAAATGAGTTTATGACTTGACTTTGTAACAACTTCTGTTTGCCTGCGTTTATGATACTGTTTAATGATCATATTCTCGCCTTCCAAGATCCCTTTTAGCACAAAGAGTGAACAAGGGAATCCCTAATTACCACCAGTTCAATATTCTCCAGCTGGTTTCCAGTTTCAATGCAGTAATTACGCTACTACTGGTTGATACAACTGTGCATCTGCTACTTGTTCATTATACCAAACAAAAAGGGTAAACTGATACTTGACGGTAGTCACTACATAGCAATATGGCAATATCAATATACAGCGAATTTCTTTTCATCTTTTTTCCTTTACAGATCAAATACGACAATCCTATTACCTATGTCTGTTTCCAGTTTCCTTCCGTGGTTTCTAACCATCAACCAACCTTCATTATGTATCATCGTCACATCACCAACCCTGGCAATGTGATCAATTATTATGACGCGTCCCGTGGTATTAGTATTTTCATGTCATGGTGTGTAGTGCTCATGAATAACTAATCGAAACAAGCTGTCACGTGACAGACAACATAATGGCATGTAAAACAGCAGCATCAAGTTACATATACACGTGCGGATTATTAAGCACAGGTTGAGAATTCTCGGTGGTCGCATTACAACAAACGCCAAAATAATGCATGACACTCTTTAAATTGCAAATGATGTAAAAGGAAAAAAAGAAACCGAGTGGTCTTGTGGGTTGCTCACCTCCACAAAATTTCTAGCAAATTCGCCAAGCTGTCTCATTTGCGTTGTTTGTATTAATAATATATGCACAGTTTATGGAACTTCCAGTTGTGCGCACTGCGCACCCACATGTGACATGTGCAAAAACAATTACGAATTATATAGCTTTTCTGGGAAATATCGCATATGCACATGATAAACTTTTTTGGTTTGTTGATCTTTAGAACACATCAGCCAAACGGGAGTCTATGCCAAGTCATTGGGAACAGACCAGTTGGTGTCACCTGGAAAACACCCACCCTGAGCACACATATCTATGGGCACAATGACTATTTTCACTTTTGTGGCTAAAGTAAAATGTAGTCATCAAAAATAGTTACGACTTGTTCCAAACTTGTTCAAATCTTTTTTCCACCAGTCGCCATGAACTCATGGAAAGCCCGTAAATTAATTTTCGTTGGTGGGAGAGCTGTTTGCCCTTGCCCACACACAATGACAAAATACTCTAAAACAATGAAGTGGCAATGAGGAAAACACCCAGAACACACGATACTCTAAAAGTTACTGCTTTTTAATGTGGATGGAAACCAGACCGAGAAAATTCCACTCTCTGTGTGTAGTGCAATAATACCACTTCAGACCGACTGCATCCACTTGTTTGTTTTGTTTCAACTTTTGTCCCTATCTCCTCCTACTCATTGTAATCATCACCGGAAATTGTACTTGCAAATGAAACCCATCGGTGAAAAACTTTTTAATTAAAAACTGCTACCAAAATAATAAAACTCCCATTGGGTGGTCGTTTAAAAAATAAACAAAAGTCTCAATTAATTTCTTCATCTGTATTCTTTTCTGCTAGTCTACTTGCTGCTGCACTAAACTTGATTTCAATGCCAGCAGCCAACGAACACGCTAATTTCGTATCATTTTCTCCACAGCCACCCGTTGTTTGTTATCCTTTAATCAACACTCTCTATCCCACCACGTATCTTAATGAAAAAACTATACTTTGTACAAAAACTTCTTGATAATGATCATCTAGAAAAAAAACAAATTAGAAAAATGCACTTTACTTTCACTTGGAGAAGATTTCGTGCATATTGTCATTAAATTAATGGCCAACCCTCTCCATCCCCGCCTGTGGGAAGCACAAATGCTAGAAACATGAAATAATATGCAACTTTCATTTTCAAAACATGTTTGATCCACACGAGACAGAGAAAAACGAATAATATTTTCTACTCGTAAAAAAGTGAGCGCTTAGTTTGTTTGCTCGTGCGTTCCTCTGTGCTCGTTCACTTTTACATCATGTTTCCTAATCAAATCCCTGTGCTTATTGTACTGCATACAACTTTCCTTTTATAGCTGCAACAGCAAACACACCACTTTACTTTCTTGTCGAGTACTGCACAACAGAGCGTGTATATGAATTGCATGCACCCAGAATACCAAAACGAACATGAAATCTGTTTCCAGGAAAAAATAACTTCATGTCATTTTATATGCACTCATTCCACACACTTTCCTCCCTTTTCTTCTTACTTTCACTGGAAAACAGCAAAACTTGCATTTTCCCAATTCCCCAGCAGGCAGTTGGGGTGGCTTTGGCTATGGATAGCCACACATGCCACATAAGCATCCATTTTTTACTTTTCCCAAATACCAACATTTCATCTTGCTTTCCAGTTTTCACCCTTTTGCCTCAGAGTCCATACCTTATCCTTTCCCCATCATGATCACTACCCAAAACACCCAAAGCCCATCATTTCCCCTTTCATGCATTTCCACTTTTACCCTTCGAATATACACGCCATTCACACACACTATATTTTAGTAGACTCTACCAAACAACTCGCTCGACCTTCCCGTCAAATTCTCATTTATTTTCCTAAATTACTTTCCTCCTTTCAGCCCATTATCCTTGTAATAACAGACATGCATCCCAACTTGGTTTTTGATCATGACCATTATGCATGCACCTCTCTGTTTCCAGTTTCTCTTCACATCTTTACCAATTTTCACCCCTTTTCTCTCATTTTAAGCAGCCAATCGTGACGCTTTCCTAATTTACTACCTTTCATTGCCGCACACCGCATTCGAAGCCCACTTATACCTATCTACCAATTTTCTTTTAATATATCCATTTCACCGTTTCTCCTGATTGTTGTTTTCTCTCCCCCACTTCCTCATCAATGTTCTATTTGGGTATTGATAATAATCCTCCTTTCTTCTACAAACTTGAATAAATCACCCAATCTTCCTCGTCTTTCGATTTTCCTCTCTAAAATGATTTATTTCTAGCTTTCCGCCACTACCACCAAAATGAAATTTTACAATTTTAGTACAAATCCAGCCGTCCACAGTAATTCTGTTTACACAATCTTTCTCTTTCTGACTGCTTTCTACATTTTCCCAACGGCATAGCTTTCTCTACTTCCTGGTTGAATTACACAAAGCGCATAACTTTGTTATCATGTTTCCTATTTCTTTCAAAACGTTTCTATATATATCCAAAGAACTTAGTCTTTTTCCCTACCAAATTAGCATACAAACTGCATTATCTTCATAAAATATAAGACTATCCTGAAAAGAATGCATTACTTTTTTTTATTATTATGCAAGTTGCAAGAAAATCCTTTGTCGTAAGGAAAAATATACACCCGCGGAGCTTTCATTTCTGTCTAAAATATTCTTATTGTTTCTACTTATTGTACTAAAAGTTAGTTGGAATTTCAAAAACTGCGTATTCTGCCGAAAGCATAATATCAACGTTCTCTAAAACTGAATCTCTTTAACAAGTCATAAAAAAGTAGAAAAAATGCACAAAAAAGAATTGCATCATTCCTTACGTGAATGCTGTTACCCTCTTTCTTAAAATGTTATTGCTTTGAAGCTTCTTCCCACTTTGTAGCTACTTTTTATTTCTGTACCGAGTACCGACATTTTTCTTCAAAACGTTACATACATATAATCCATCTTACATCCATTTTAAACTGCTGCTGTGTAATAAAATGTACCTGATTCAGAAAGTGAAAGAATTGAATACCAAATTTAAGTAGTGCACACCTGTTCCAACTGCTCCAAAAGGCAGGATCCATTTTCCCCTCCTTCTCGAATTTACGTAAGTGCACCACACACAAGACGGCTCAAACTGATACCACTTTAAACTCACGGGAAAGAGATAGAGGATCAAGATACCATCAGGAAAATAATCCAGCCAGATTTTCTAAAAAACCTTTCCACTTCTTCGTATACCATTTTCTTTCTACTATACTAAATGGGTATGCATTCACAATCAACGTCGATTATTCCCTAGTAAAAAAGCCAAAAGTAGAAGATTTTGATTTTACAGCAAAGCACATTACTGTCCTTCGTTAAGATTGAAGCTTTCCCTTTTCTCTTTAGGGATTTCAAGCCCTTTTCTTCTCTACTCTGATTTTCAATGTGTAGCTTTCCCATTCTTCTCTTTTCCCAGATTTCCTCAATCCTCAAAACACACTTTCTCCGACGTAAAACAAGAAGACAAAAAGGTTTATAGTAATTTCCATATCGGACAAGCCAACATTACACACATGCTTTCTCCTTCAATTAACCACACCAGTCACGTTTTCTTTTGGTTTGGCCCTGCTCCTTTTGTCCATCAATTTAGCAAAGAGAAATCAATCCCTTCAGTTTTTAGCAGCATTGTTTTAAGAGCAAACTCACATTGGGTTTTCCAGAACAGTGCACCCAACTAACCCATTTTTCTTGACGTAATCAAAAACTCACTCTCCGTGTCTAAATTGGTACGTATATAGATATTTAGTTTCATTATTCCTCCATTTTTTTTATCTATACGAAAATGTAACAGAAAGCAGCAGCTGCGTCCACCCTGAGTTGTCCCGTGGCGTGTGGATATTTAAAGCTTTATTTACTTGTCTTGTCTTCCGCGGCAAGAGAAAACACAGGAGAAACTCTAAATATATCCCTTTTGCTGACGTCTTTCCCTCCAGCAACAACAGCAGTCTCTCCTCTGGAGGGGAATATCCCTCCCCACCTATTTTTATTCGAGTTTTTCCAATTTTCCACTCTGCTAACCCATTTTTCACGGTCCATTCCCGCAAAAAATATGTATCACGCGTTAACGGTTATTAGCACAGTCATAATACTAATTAACTGCTAATCAACAAATATGCCGGATTCTATATGCTTTCCTGTGTAAAATCTCAAAATATTTGACGAGCCAAAGTTGATAAAAAAAGAGACAACCTTGAAACAAATTATTGACTCTCCGCACACCACTCACTCACAACGGATCCAACCTCAAGTCTACTAAGCCCCACACGACAAAAGAGATGAAAAAATATGACGCTGTCGACACTGAGGCGGATAAGGAAAAATCCTCGAAAAAATGTGGAAAACGACATACTCAAGCACAATGACATTTTACTTTACAAGATTGTTGTAGTCTTTTTGCAATAAAATATTACGACAGGATTTTACATTACATTTGCCGCTGCTTATATTCCAATGCCAAAAAATAGCCCAGCAGACTATTTGGATAGATGTATAAAGTTGCATCATAATCATTTTCGTGAATGACTACTCTCTGTGACAAGTAGTGTGTGTAGCGATAACCATCCTCATTATTATCATTCTTGGTGATCATGCCAAGAAAAGAAAGCAAATTTCTTTTTTTCTTTTTCTACAAGGGATCATTGCCAATCCATCTCGTCAAATACAAAAAATGAAGCTATCTTTAACAGCATCATGATAAACATCCGGGAGAAAATGATGAAGACGACATATGCCAGTCACCGAGTCACCAAAAGAGCCGACCACAACGAAGCTATATTGCTGTACGCCATTAAACTTTACCACACACCTTTTCACCTCTTCCGTTTTGCCAATTTTGCGCTTATTACCTACCTACATAAAATCTGCCTTGTATATTTAATATAAACAGCGGAAAAAAGCAGAGGGAGAATATAAGGTTGCGTTAGGCTAGGAATAATATGGAGAAAAAAACAGCTTTAAAATGTTTTAGCAGTTGATTAGAAGAATATGCTGTTTTTTGTTATTATTATCCCAGCTTGTTTTTCTTTTTTTATTCTCCTCTCTCTGTGTGCGCGTCACACAAAAGACGTCATCAGCAAAGAGTCATCATGGCCATCATTTTACCCGTGTGCCAAAAGAAACGGCCAAATGGAGAGAATGAAAAACAAGACAAGATGCAGGAAGAATCAAGTGCATTCATTGAAGAAAAAAGTTGTGTATCTCTAGTGGGACGTGAGATGAGAATGAAAGGGGAAGAGCACAAAAATCTAATGAATGAATGGAGCTCGTGCAAGTGAATTATGACTTTATTGCCTAAAATCGGAAAGATGACATCCACATGCAAAGAACACATGTCACGCGCGACATTTTCCCTTTCTTTGTACAAGGTTTACATACAATAATCCGCATTATGCAACATCTAACACGTGTAAAGAAAGAATTTATCAATAGAGAAGGCCAAACCGAAAAACTTATTTGCTGTGCGTCTTTCATTGATGTGGCAGGTGAATACTCTTAGGAGGAGAGGGTGCGTGACGTGGTACAAGTAAAAACAGTGAGAGCAGTGTCATATCCATCATCGTTTGGTGAACTTTAATTTTTCCAAATATCTATTTTAAACTGCTCAGTGTCAGACTTGCATATTACTCTGGCAATTTGCACCCATCACCTTCATCCTCTGATGACTCATCCTACAATGCACACATTCAATGTAATGCAACTTTCACTTTGACGTAAGTCATACGTATGTCATACGGTAGTACAATGGCTAATAATGCTTACTTTATCAGAACCTGTCAAAGACCTGACCCAGTTTTTCCTTGATGTCATGAATAATTTAAAAGTCCCCAGGGACTATATTATGTAACGCGGAAGACTAAAAGTGTGAATGTTTGTAAAAGTGTAAAACAATGACGTGACAAATTTTGGATGACAGAAGAATACTCAAAATACTGATCCCAGTCTATATGGCTATACTCTGATGACTAAAGATTTCTCCAGGCGATATACATACTTACATTGTTTGAATAAAGCCTTTTGTCATTTTTTATTTGCGTTTCTGTGTAGCAGCACAGTTTTTACATTGGGGTTGTGGCTCTGGGCCTGTGATTACATTTGACATTTAATTTGAACGTGGGTGATAAAATTAATTAGCGCTGTTTTTCAGGCGGCATTACTACAAAAATGTTAAAAAAAGTTACAAAATAATATATTTTACCAAGAGTCAGAATGCATTATTCTCCGTTTTTTCACTTGGTTGTTATTGTTGCCGACAACACGAACGCTGCAACTAGCTGTGAGTTTGGTGGCGGATTTTGATGAAGAGGATGAGGATGAAGAAGCAGGAGAGGTGTTTTCACCGCCCCTTATAAGAACAGCAGGTGTTCCATTACCACTTCCACTCTCGCACAACATATTATTATCCGCCCCTGTGAATTTATTTTTTCCTCACGTTTCTCAGAATTTGTCTTGTGTTAAAACTATTTTGATTTTTAAACTAACATATTGTATGGATATTATTGGAACATATCACAAGAATGACTTTTTCCGGAAACCAATTCAAATCTTATTCCTGTCTACATAGTCCCTTGAGAGATCAAAACAAAATTGTACTACTTTCACTTGCTTCAAATAGGTTAAAAATATACAAACATGGACTGACAAAAAAATTCCAGGAAAACGGTGAAATTTCTTTGTTGGTTTACTTTTGTTCTCTTCTATTATTGCACCATCATCGTCAACTTCCACGAATAAAAGCTTTCACTCGGTTATTGTTGCTTATTTCTGCTCAACGAGAAGAAAAATAAAACAATGGATGTTCAAGAACAAAAAAATACACAGAATCTCTGGATTCTGGAGCTTGTAGAGAGATCCACTTGATAATATCAAGAGGTGGTGATGATGATGCTTACTATAGCTGGGCTATTTCCAGTGCAACTGTGATTCTATTCAATTTTCCCCAGACCAGCAGCACAGCTTACAGTACAAAAGCAATGCAAGCTAATAAGCTTGCTACGTCAAACAAAACACTTTTTCCCTCTTGTTCCACCCATCCATTCCAATTGAGAAGGAGAACAATGGATAAAAAACACATGAAAAAATAATACACACTTTTTGCCCGTTGCTGACTTTCTCTAACCAACTTGACTTGACTGGAGAGTGGCAGACAGGTAATGGTAATATAAGTGTTCAAAAGGAAAAAGTGAAAATCAGCACAGATCTATACCATCCACCAAGCCAACTAACAGTTCAGCAAGTCATGCATGTCTATTGTCTTTTTTCATTCCACTTGTCTTTCTGCTCCTTGCGTTCTCTTTACATTGCACTCACACATGGCACGCCAAAAAGGAGAAAGCCCCTTTCCATTTAGCCAGCAAAACGATTCGAATCAGCTAGCTTAATCTGATCATCATCACGAGGTTATCCGCGTAGCAAAATCCAATAACCAAAATTGGAAATATTGGATAAAACGGGAGTAGGGATAACAATAACGTGAGATATGAACCAGAAAGAAAGTGTGCACACTGACATCACCAAAAGAACGTAAAGCCCTTTTTGTCTGATGGGTAGTACTTGTAAATGAGTTGGTTTTTAGCACCACTAACGCCACCACCAGTACTAACAACAGTATCATCATCACAGAAAAAAGTACAATTCTATCGTTTCTTTGCAAACAGAAAAACAGAGATCATTTTCGTTTCCATTTCTTTAGCAAGATACAAAAAAAAAAACGGTTGCACACTGCGCACATCACATCGTCACCCACCACTACTGACTAAACTGACAACTGAAAAAAATGTTAAACTTTCTGTTCCACTAACAGCCAACTTTTCTGTATGTGTGTGTGTGTGTGAAAGAAACAAGCACAGAAATGAAACAGAAGCCATCACCAGCACCATTCAACAAACCAAACTACGGAGATGATCATCGTTCCGAGCAGTTCTAGTCGTCATCATCAGTAAAGAAAACAAGATAGTTATTATAACGTGTACATTTATAATGGCCAACTTTGGTACACCCTAAAAGTATAGTAGTAGTAGTAGCAGTGCAGCAGAAGAGAAAAAGCTAACAGAATGGAAGAAAACGGCACTTTTCTTTTTTATTATTGCCTTAACTTGCCCTGCTGCTTACAAGATGAGCACATAAAGATAAAAAACGCTTTTTCTGTATACACGCGTTTATTGTGTGGTGCTGTGGGCTTATTTTCGGGATGACTACCATATATATTACCATTATTGCTGGCAATATATAATAATAAATAATAATCATAGACTTATACCAAGTCACAATTTTTATATATAGCTTATTGCCTTTTTTTATTCCGTGTCCGCTTTGGTTAGTTTGCGGAACAAGAAGAGAAGAATAGAGAGAAGAAGACGTACGAGTAGAGAAATAAAGTTTGCTAAACTTTTTGTGTTTTAGGCTTAAAGGCGATTGTTATATGCTTTTGAATATCTTTTGTGCTTGGTGTGTTCTCTTGCTAAAAACGAAGAAAATATTAGAGAAAGATTTATGGAGAGTCTTGTTACACTATCTTGTAGAGCATGGAGAACGACAAGAGAGTACAAAAAGTTCTTTCTCTTGAACCGCCGTTATAGACGGAACTTGATTTCATTCAAAAGATTTTCCCCGATTTTCTTTTCTCTTTTCTTGTGCTAATTCAATGAAACACGAAAAAGGAACGTGCTTGCGAGGTGGTACTAGCAAAAGGAAGGAAATGAGGAAATCAGAGAAGAAAATAAACAGTTCCCTGAGCGAGTTTTGATGATAATGTCGTTAGAAGGTCCGTGTGGGGCCAGGATGTCGCCTAGTTAGTTAGCCTAAATGAGCATCGTGAAATACACACTTGCTTCCCTACACACACCTAGATCATATAACAGGCCCATTAGTCGCAAATTTGTTCCCGTTTGCTTTTTTAGCGCAATTTTTGCTTGAGAATATAGGAAAAGGCGAGAGAACATTGTGATGATGATCATGATGATGATTACGATACGAAATATCGTGTCACGGCACAAATAATAATAATAACGAGAATAAGATGAACTAACATGTTCAGTTGACTGCATTGCATTAAATGGCTATTCTTTCCACTTAATGTTTTTTAGCGAGAGAGGAAATTAAGCCCAGGCAGTTAATTTATTTCACCTCAGGCTCCATCCCGAAAATGAGAAAATGCTGCATACTTATTTTTCATCTCTCTGCAAAACTAATCTAAACTAGAAAGGTTTAATATATGAAGCTATAATATACGAGCCCAAATTTATTTACATAATAAAAAGGAACCTGTATTGTTCTGCTTGAAAACATCCGATTATAAGATTTGCACAGGCCATGCTATCATTTTGTCTTCTTAGCCGCTTATTTAACAGAATGAAAGAAAATGTCGCCGGCCTTCATGGTTTTGTGCACCTAGAAATTCTTATAAGTTGTATATTATACTGCCAACAAGCATTTTTTAAATTGAGACATCATCATCCTGTTAGTGCATTATATATTTCAACTTCCAACCTGGTTTGCGACAATAATACACGCAAAAGCATACTGTGAGTATGACACATGTGTGAATCTCCACTATACACGGATTTTTATTCAAATCGGAATGTACACAGAATTAGTTAAAACATGGTATGTACTTGTACAAAGCACCGAGATATTTTAATGGAGTATCATTTTGATTAGGCGCCACACACGCTTACGTGTGCAAGAAGATTGACATTCACAAGCAAGAAATTAGACTATAGTTTTTGTACTACATTTAAATAGCAAAAAGGAGCATGTGTGTCGGGATGATGATGGAGATATAGCGTTGCTGCGAAAATGGAATCTGAATACTCGCCAAGTGCAAATCAAACAAAGTCAACCCAGTTGAACTCGCCACCGAGTTTTTCTTTACATCTTTCTTAAATTCAGGGGCACGTACCGTTCCATAAAAACATTTTGCGAAGAAATGCTTTACTCACAGACCTTTTTCTTTAGGAGATACTATACACACACCTCCGCATAATGTTTCCTCTTACTTTACTTTTATTACACAATCTTGTTCCACTGCCCCTTCTTGTCATGTTCTGAACATCAGTATTGTCATTTTCAGTACTGCAAAAAAATCGCAGCTGACTCTGTTTTATGACCATGGTATAGCTGAAATTTTTCTTGTGAGAATATTATACCTAACCGTAGGCCCGTGTATGCGAATGTGAGTCACGAACAATTCATTTTATTCGGTCGTGTTCCACACAAAAAAACGCAGGTTTGACATTTACACCGCCTTGAGCTCCCATCTGCCTAACTTTCCCCTTGCCATTCAGCTATCCGCGAAGGAAGAAAGAGAGAGAGAGATAGGTCAGATCATTATAATAGATCATCATCATGAATTATAATCTCGTATATTCACTTGTTCTTGATAAAATCCGCTTTTCAAAATAGTTTGCATTCCTTTTTCTGGGGAGCGTGTCCGCCAACGCCACACTTCATTATATGCTTTCTCCACACCGCCCACACACATAACCAAACTATTAGATCAATAGTTATGCTTTTCTAGTATGCGCTACTAACTCAAACTGATGTGCTCGATGAGCATCGTTATCGCCATGTTATGTATCGTGTTACCCGCAAACATAACCCATAAAAAATTGCTCATCCCATTCAATTTTATTGTTACATCCAAGTAGTTAAATTACATACCACAAAAAAGTGCTCAATTTGTTCTCATTACGTGCGACATTCGAAAAGGGTATCATAATCATTTGTCATTTTGCATTTTTTGTGTGCTAGCTAAAACGCCTCCACTCTTCCTCTGTTTTTCTTAGCACAGCATTTTTACATTTTTTTTATTTTCCGCAACAACTTTTTTTTTGCAAATGAACAGCCAGCATGAAAATAAAACTTTGGACTGACTGGAAAAAAGAGTTCATTGGCATCACAAAAAAAGATTAAATGAAAGAGGACATTGTTCGAAAATTGTACCCAGTTACATCGTGTTAACCGACAAATCCTTTTGCCATCATTGAGAATCCTAACCTAGCGCAGCAGTTTGCAAGTTTGGAAATCCCCGAAAAACACTCCACTACATTCTGTTCAGTTTCATCATGTGTTGATATAAAGCATTACCTTCATTTATCACCGCGCGCGTCGCATGATGCTTATGAACTGATCTGCATTACCTATTATGTAAAGCACGTAGTATTAATTTTTAGCCCGTTTTTACTTTGATCCTCGTCATCTCATCATCACCCGATCACCCGCATCGAAATAAAGCCTAGTAGCAGCACCAGCTGTCACAGTGTTTTTACCTAAAAAACTGCGAGAAAATAATAAAAAATCTCAACTAAAAGTCAACTCGTAGTACATTCCTGTAATTTGCAATATTATAAGCCTGCTCTGTATGCAAGTCTTTTTTTCTCTTCTTGGCAGCAACAGCAGTTGACTTTTATAGCAGCCAGCAAGAAAATAAAAAAGATCAAATAGATTAGCATAAAAAACGCTACGCTATCAAAAATTTAACAGAACTCGAGCTATATAGGAGACATTGTGAGCTACGTTGCGAATGAGCATCCTGGGAGAAACCTTAAATCTTACAGCTTTTCTCGTCGGCTTAAACTTAATCAGCTTTTCCGCTCTTCTTCATCTTCCTCACTAGCTTGCTTGCTGTTGTAATATTAAAACTAATTCTGCGAAAACTCACTTGAGAAAAAGGCAACGAAAAGAATAGTGTGTGTGGCATCAGTAGACTCAAACAATGAAGAAAGTGCACATGAAAAGTATAAAATGTTGTATAGGTATACGGATGCAAAAAGCCAACGGAAGGATATATGACAAGACAAGATATACAAAAAAATCTTCAGTCTTTTTTCATTTTTTCACAGAGATTTGCAATTTCAGTAGAGACTGGTGTAGAAATATAGAGAGAAAAATCTTGTAATCTTGTAAAGAGAAAAAACCTTGAGATTCATAAAAAGAGTAAAGAATCAGAGAGTCGTTCGTCACCGTCA